>CM017195.1:669598-969598 GCA_004837865.1 Musa balbisiana
CCTGTTATTGGCTCGGAGGCATGGCCCGGTCGTGGGTCACGTGGTCCTCCAGACATGGATAGTGTTAAAAGTTGGTAATCTGATCCGCTCCCGATCTGATCCATTGACGCGTGCATTTCGTGGTTGTGGAAGCCGCCTGACCCGACGCCACGTCACGCCACCATGTACGTTTCCGTCTCGCACGAAACTTGAGAGGAGGGTGGCAACGACCCAGGGCGCACAAAGTTGACTCTGAGAATGAGGTGGCGCCTGCGTGTCGAGTTTTTGACTCTGTGAAAGTTGACCCACGTAATCGACACGTCTCCCAAAGCTTTATTTGATTCATTTGCAGGTCCACCACATCAACAACATTTATTGAGGTCTTTTGGGTGCACAAAGTTGGCTCAGTTGAGAGCTAACGCGGACGACGCATCATCTCACGACGACGCAGTTTGTGCCATGATGTTGTCCGAGACAAGAGAGTGAGTGGTCACACAATCGGTGCCATGGCCCGTGCAAACGAGGAGACCACGTGGGAGAGGCGAGGCGAGGCTCATCTGCGTTGTGGAGGACAGCAAGGATTCAGCTTTGGGAGGAGGTGGCGGCTGTTCCAAATAATTGTGGCACCTAACACAACATGCGCAGTGTTTTCATCCTCGTCATGATTGACGCAGTGCCGTGGACGTGGCGGCCACGAGTTAAGATGAATAATAATATACGGAGGTTGCAGCCACGTCTTGTTTTGTCTTTTTATATGAGTTGGGGTTTGAATTGAACAACCTGCATTATTAGGGTTTAGTATAAATTCAATTATTGCTTGACGTGTTATAATCTTGAATCAAGCTTATCGCAAGAATATATAAGAAAACGTCCACTGCATCTCTAAGTGTTCAAAGCATCTACCTATAATATAATAAATAACATAATCTTATCATATATGATATATTCTAATAAGATAAAACATCTTCATGTACATAATAAGTTCTCTCGAGGTAATCAATATATCATAATTTTTTTAAAAAAAAATTATATGATTATGATACATCCACCCAAGACACAAGTATCAAAACATCAATTCTATGCTCGATGCATTTATTTTAATTGTTTTTAACTTCACTACATCGAGTTGATGATCTAAGTTGATGTGATGACATTTAAATAATCATCATAATTTTGTTGAAATTCCTAAGGTGCTCATGAGTCCATACATAACTTGATTTGGATTAGCATGATTCATTCAAAATGATGTATCTAAATTATTATGATCCTAATGCTCATGAAATTACTCATAGAGCTTGTCTAGACTCGTTATATATCAACCACGACTTAGCTTTCGGTCACAAGAAAGAGCGACTAATGAGAGAGAAATAAAGGGCCAAAGTGAGAGAACGACAACAATAGAAGAGCTCACGGAGGATATTATTGAGATATAATAAAAAAGATATTGAATGTATTTGATAATATATTTATATTTTTAATGGATATTTGGAGAAAGATGTCTAAGTAGATATATAATTGTGGAATACTTTAAGTGTTTGATAAAAATAAATAAAATTATTTTTTAAATATGTATTGATGTAAGTGTTATTTGGTAAAAATATATTTCAAAAGTTCATTGAATATATTACGTGACAAATTTATCATTACAGTATTTTTTAAATATTTATTTAAAATAAAATATATAATATATTTTTTAATTTAATTAATAAGTAAATACTAAAATAAATAAATGGATGTATGTATGGAATCTTACAAAAAAATTATAAACCTAGACATATAATACATAAAAGAATATAAAATAATTTTTAAAAATAAATAAATAAAATTACACTTTATAAGACATAAATCATGTTGGTTAGGGGGGAAATTATGAGAAGGGAAGGGAAGAAGGGAATAAATCTAATTGTGAGGGTTGAGGGTTCAAAATCTTACCTAATGAATTTTATATTATAAATATCATTAATGATATATAAGTTAGAGTAAAAAATTAAAAGAAAATTTCTAATTAGGAAATGTAATTAAATAATAAGATACTAAACATAAAAAGGAAAGGTTAGAAATAGCTTGAAAGAGCAAATCACTATCCTATGACTCATTCCTGGCCTTTGTGTATGTCTATTCGTCGTAAGATTAGGATCGGATATGAATACTCTTTCATCATGAGCCCATATGGAGTATACTTGAAGACAGACTCTTCTATACTATACTAGCAATAGTAAAATATTGTTACACCCAAACTCTTAGATAAAATGATATATCTTAAAAATATATTTAATAAAAATAAAGCAAAGATATATTTAAATAAATTCCTACCAGTAGTTATATATATAGATTCTCTTATATATATATATATATATATATATATATATATATATATATATATATATATATATATCAAAGCCGCTAATATTGATATGCTTTTGTTTAAGATTATATATATATATATATCGATATATTTTTTTATAGAGCTATAAAAGGGTTGTTTGATAATTACATGATATTTTGTTGTTATTTTTTTCATCCATAATAATTAAATCGTGACTTACGAATAATATCATCATTTAAAATATTAAATTTGTTTTTTTGAATATAAAATCGAGATATTAAAAATAGTTAAATGTGTAATTAGTTCAAAATATATTTTCCATTGGATGAATCTAAAAGATGCCATTGTCGATGTCGATGCTATTCGCATCCTTTTTCATTGTGATATAAGGGAAGGGAGAGTAAGTCAGCGTCGGAGCAGGAGCAGTGGACGCGGGCGCTCCGAGAGTATACGAGGTCTGGAAGGGAAGAGTAAGTCAACGTTCATCTGTTTCGTCGAAGTTTGACCCTCGCTTCTCGAGCTTGTTGTTTGGGGGGGGGGGGCGGGGGGGGGGGTAATTAGGGTTTTCTCGTGATTCTTGCGTAGGAGGAAATAGATAGCTTGACCAAGTCTGCATCTATCTTCTATGTTTAATATCTGAAGTTTTCTCTCTTTTCTTTTTCGATTTTATATATTTGAAGAAGATATTGGCGGTTGGGTCACCTGCTTGCTCCTGTATTCTGTCCTGACAAGAGAAAGAAGTTGGCTCTAAAGGCAATCAGCATATCGTCTGCAAACATAAGAGATTAGTTGGAATGTGAATTCGAAGTGTCATCTAATTTCTAGTTCTACACCTTGTGTGTGAAATTTAAGTTTCTCAATTTTTAACTTCGTTTGATTGCCATCTAAAATGAAAATCCAAATAGAAACGCCTGTTGTGTATGATTCTGTCAGTAATTTAATTCAGTACCAAGATCCTTGTTGGTCACTAAAAAGGAATTTTTGTTGTGGTGTTTAGTTTTATGATGCTGCCTTATTAATGGGTTATCAGCAATTGTACGATAGTATTTGTATAGTTAAAAAAGAAGGGAGGAAACAATTTGCAGAACAGTTCAACTCATTGTGCAGCATTGCATTTCTGTAACATGGTATCCATAATTGGGATGCTTAATTTCTGTGAACGGATTGGTCGTTCTTCTACAGTGCATTTCCATTAGAACAACCACAATGTGATAACTAGGATGCTTAATTTCTGTGAGGTCTACTCTGATATATACTAGACAGTGATTTACAACAACAAACAAAAACTACAATTGTTCATGCTACTCACTTTGTTATTTCATGTTGCTTTTAAAGAAAAAGCAAATCAAGAGCACCTTATGACCCACTAAAGGCTTCGTATATCCATTTGGTTTCCTGTTTTGAGTCTATTGAATAATTGCAGCTTCTGAGAAGAAACCAATCTGTATTTATGGTGTATTTACCATGATGGCCTGATACAATACGAACAGAGCTGACCCTATTTTACCATTGGAGAACTTTTGAGTAGATTGAATATGTCATAGCCTGATACAATACGAACAGAGTTAACTCTTGGGATTCTTTGTATTCGTCCACAAGCTTTTGTCAATATTTATTGTTGTTTTTCTTTTAGTTTTTTGTGCATCAACTTGCTTTCCTACTTGCTTTAGTCTAGTAATCATATTATCGAGAACCTTAAATCCATGACCTTATCTTTCGTGCATTTAGTTATACCAGAGCTAGGGTTTTCACGTATTGATTCTACTTGTACCATTAGGTCCTGTATATTATCTTATATAACTTAGTTTAATTCCTTTCAAGCTCATCCTATATTTTGCTTGGATTTACAGTGCCATAGTAGGTACACCAGTAAATCCTTTATTCTCATCGGTTTTCCTTTCGTTTAGTCTTCTGTTACCTCATTTGCCTTTTCATTATCATTTCATAATGCCTAGACCTATTATTACTTTCTACTTTCTAAATCTGGGTTTTGTATCGAATGCAAAGGAAATATTTTGAAAGAGCAACTGCATTTTCCCTTTCTATATTTTACTAGAAAGGATTCCTTTTATGATACTTATAGGTGCCATTGATACGGCTATGGCAGCATGCCACAAAAGTGTAAAGAATGGAAATAAAGGGTGTAAGGTCTCGGGAGGTCTAGATCGGTGGTGAATGAAAGAACGAAAAGGAGTGAGAAAAAGAATGAATAGAGGGAAAAAGAAAAAAAGTGACAGAAGAATAAGAGTGGTGAGAGTCTTACCTGTCTAGTTCAGTTTCTAAATTAAGATTGGTGGTGCCAAAGGATCATTGACAATTAGGAAAGCTTATTTTCCGATAAAGCCAAAAAAGGGGTAATGCTAACACTAACCACCATTAAGAAATTGAACCAAGATGTATCATGGTTATTCAGGTCAATACTCTTATGGAGGCCAAACCCCAAGAGAGTGTAGCCTAAGATTGCCTAGCTTGCCCAATTAACCTCATATACAGTGGGAGTAAATGATTTTTTTCTGAAGTTTTGAGCTAAGCCTAGTACCAAAACCAAGTTATTGTACAAGTTATTGTCCCAAGCTTGGGCCTGTATATTCTTCTACCTGTGTGCAAGTCTTTGTGGGTTATTATATTATTATTGTATAAGTACATTTTGCGTGTAACGAAATGTTGTCGATAAATTTGAATTGATGTATCTTATAAACATTTAAAAGTCCTCTCATGTTTGGGATTTTAGAATGTTTAGTTTTTTGATGATATGAACTTGTGGTAAATGGTTGGTTTTGCGATTACATAGATTCTCACACTGGTGGATTTATAAGTGTGGTTAATGTTTTGTTAAGTTGGTTTTGAGTTTCTTGAATTATCAAGTGATGTAGTGTATGATTATAAATTCCACAAGTTATATATATATGAATAATATCTGAATACTTTTCAGTGTCCTCAAATGTTAGTTTGGATCCTAGATTGATGTTGATCCTATATATTTTTTTACTTATGCAAGCCCTTGTTATTTGCATACATGTATCCAAATAGAAGGAATTATGTTTCTATGATTTTGTTTGATCATATTTTGGTTAGACAACTGATAAAAACTTTAGACACTGTTATGAATGGAGACCTAACCCATACAACAACAGAGGAGAGCTAACCCATACAACAGAGGATTGCATATTGGTGGAGAGAATTTCAAGGAGATTTTCTTTATGAGCATTCCTCCCTCGAGGAACAAGATCCGCGCAGGGGTACTACAAGAACAAAGATTTCAACCAAATTCTGGAGGTGGAGGTTTCATGGGTCCAAACAAAACAGTGGAGATGGGTAGGAAGCTTGTGACTTGGGATGAATTAAAAGCAGTGACACAGATTCGTGATCTTGAAGGTCTATGCAATGCAAAGATGGAGGATTGCATGGATGATGACCTTGGTGAAGCTTCACCAGATATAACTAGGGGAATTGCATGCTGCACTGCACCATTGGCCCTCCAGTTAGGGTGGGAGAGAATACGTGAGGTTCATGCTGTGGAAGCCGTGCAATTAGGGAAGGAAGTAGGTCAGGCAGTGGGTATGGTACCAGCAACATGGCTGCAGGAAACTTGCATGGCATTCGGACAGTGACATACTTGAAAACAGGGATCTTGTAGATGTGGGATGTGCATTAGGATAGGCCTGTTGCTCTTAATATGATTTGATTTGCAAGCAACCCAATGCATATGTAAGTATATATAATGTTTGCAATTGTGATTTTACGAAAAGTTTTTATTCAGCTGGTCCTTTTTCAGGTTCATAGTTTTCTTTTCTTTTCTTTTTGTCATTGAAGTGAATTATATACTGAATTCATTATGTGGCCTGGCTAATTTTTTTACTTCAATTTTCTGAATTCATCATGTCTAGACCATATTAGCATGTCACACTTTGCCTTGATCACTGCCTGAAATATATTGGAATATTTGTTCATCCATTTTCATGGGCTGAAGAAGAAGCTTGCAGTGAGTTGGTTTCTGTATTATATTTCTATTTCTCTCTCCAAAAGCTGTGGAGAAAATATTGTTCTGGTTACTGTCAACTTCTGAGTGTCCTATCTTGACACCACTCCTTTTTGACTTTTCTTTTTTTTTCCTTACTGTTCTGGTGCTTTGTTCTTTCTGCTTTGTGATTAACATGAGTTTGGGCTTTGTACCTCATACCACTGATATTAACATGATTAACACCATCCTATGTGAATCACCTCTTGGAAAAGTAGAGGCATGAGTTACATCCTTTCGTTAAACAGGATTCCAACATACACAACCCATAAATGTCAGTTTTGGTTAGTGAAAGTAATACTACCTCTTGAAAAGTTGAAATATTAGGTACATTCATAAGAAAAACAAGATTCAACATTCCTGTCTTTTTCTATGTAATTACTAGTGATAGCAATTACTAGTGACCATTTAGGTTAATTACATGGTGGCCACATTTGACGGGGATCATAAAAATGCGATTAAATGTAATGATGTTATTGTCCCCGTAATAGCCGTAGTGGCTTAAATGATATATGAACGTGATAAATAGTGATAGAGATAAGACCACAATGATGATGTCAATGTAGGTGATGACTGACAATGGCGGAAAGGATGATAATAATGGCTTTGGTGTTGAGATTATATATCATATCGATGAATAAAGATATTTGCTAAGATCTATTCAAATATTATTATAAATCTTAAGCTCGTTTTTTTTTTTTTTTCCTTCTGTTTTCACTTGGAGACATCGGTTTGATCTTTTAAGTCTATCACCTAAAATTTACAACCTCAATTAATATTTTTTTTAAGAAACTCAAGGCCTTATCCCTCCCGAAATTAATATATCCAATCCTCATTAATTCTATGTGTCATAATTGGAAGAGTTCAAATCTACTCCACTTTTGTACGTAAAAGTTCTCACCAATCTCAACATTAAAAGGTCACTCAGTAATTCTTTTGTACTTAAAGGTTCTCACCATTCTCAATATTAAACAAGCTCTAAAATCTAGATGGAAGAATCAATCGAGCAATTAACTTGACAAATATACTATCATTTATTTTTGGCGATTCACACTCGTGGAGTTAATATGTCAGAACCACATCATTCTAACATGGCCGTAAGAAGCTCTCATCTCAAGTACATACAAACGAAGCCGTGTTCGAGATTTCATGTGCTGGATGAGACGAAGAACATAAAAGCTGTCGTTGCTCAAAGAGCATAAATTAGTCTCATTTCATCGTTTAGAAGAGTGAAAAATGATAGGAAAAACAAAAACAAAAACAAAAATAAAATCACATCTTAATCAGTCCATCGACTGATTGGTGGCAGTCCATAGTTTTGCAAGTAGTGAAAGAAACTTCAACCAATCGGTACTATACTCTCCGCCTTGTTTCCGTGAGAAACGCATGTCATGTCTCTTGATGTCGGTGCCTCGACACCACATTTCTTGCCACTCTATTCCTCCTTCCAAGTCAACCCTTCTTCTTCGCAGACTAACTTCGTCCTACTATACAAATGCACAAGTATGCATGACATTATTTATGACATGAATCCTAAGGTTTGCGCTCTTCACGTTTGCTGTCTAGAGTCTGCTCACTGCCTGCGTTCTCTCTTCTTCAAGGAAGACATCTTTTCTTCGTCGATTTTGAATGCCATCACACCGTCATAATTGCATCCGGACAATAATCGAAGAGGATGGATACATACGGACATATTGGCAGACTCACCTACTCGAGCGGCAAAAATGTCAGAGCTCTTTTTTTGGTCAACCATTGTCATTAATGACCCACTCGTTCATTTCAGCAGCCGGCCAACCGTATGCATTAATCGTCAGGGCTACGAAAAAGATGGAGCTTTCATGCTGCAACCGGCAAAGCTCGCTCAGCGCTGACTCCAATTCCATTGGTCCCGATGGAGAGTGCTGCGTTAAGATATTATGATCCTTAAAATCTTACCATAAATCGTCAAAGTTCTTACTAATCAAACTAGTTGACGCGTTCGCCTATCATGCATATCCTTTCACTTATATCTTAGAATTTAGGGACGAAAGAGAAAATTTTGTGTTAGAATTAGGACACGACAGGTATCTGTAGTTCAATAAATGAGACTTTGGACTTTTGTGTGCCTTTACGAAAAATATGGAATGATGGAGCTGAAGTTAAATGTGCTCTGACGTCGTGTTTTGAGGTGAGGTGCAAATAGGCATCGCGTGTGGTGATACTCTTGCACCACTTGTTTCCATCTCGAATCGTCGTCTTCTTCTTCGTTATCAATGTTTTGGGAGTGTGGAGGGACACGACACTGTGATGGAAGCATGCATGTATGTGGTGCATCGCGAATCGCCGGTAGCAGTAGTAGTAGTAGTAGTGGGACAACGAACGAATGCTACATGCTCATGCGAACCTCATTCACATATGGCTCGCATCGTACGTGCCCTCCAGCTCAGCTGGCGAAAGTGGAGCCCGTGGGGTATAGCAGTCTTCGTTGGTAGTTCCGATGGTGGCGGCTTGGATACCTCGGAGCACATTCTCGGCCATGTTGGATCGACTTTTAAAGATTCGAAGCTTCCCCAATATGCGGTGGGCTTCACATGGGATCCACTGTTCTCGATTCCATCACCGCCGTGGAGCTGAGTTGATTTCACATCCTCTCATTGGCGTGCAGTGTCTGCGAGAATGATGTGTCAGTGTACATTTATCTGTTTGTCGTTTTGTAGGCGTATGCGACAGCGTAGGATAGGATGATGGGTAGTGCGATACACACAAGCATCGACCACGTGCAAAAGTTGTGGCCTAACTCGATGTTGTGATTGGCGAATTTTTCGTGCTCCTCATCATGGCTCAATCTGATGCCGCGTCACCTCCGTCGACACAGTGTGGGATTTGGCTTGCAAATGGCACCACCACTCACCACCACTCCCCATTGCCACACAGGAGGAGGAGGAGGGAGACAAGAGGTGGCCCACCACTTGACTCTGGCCCATTCATTATTGATGTACGGATGCCGTACTGCCGACCGACAGGCGGCCGTGGGTCCCCCTCCCAAGGGAGGGGAGGGGAGGGGGTGCATACGCCGCGGGACGGGTGAGTCACGCGGTACGCTTCCATTGGCCGGCGCTAGTCCGGCCCCACCCCAACCGTCCTCTGCTGTTGACCGCTACCGGGGGGTGGGGGATCTATTTTATGCGCTGCTTGCCTCGCTGTGCGACTTGAGGCACGAGTCACGGTCGCAGCTCGCGTGTGTACCGTCACACGGTGACACGGCGTAGTGTACTCATCACGCGTCTCGCGTTCATCCGTCGTGGCTTACGTTGCTGACAGCATCCATATGCATGATTTACTTGCGTCCTATGTATCTCATCTACGGAGATGGAGACCGATCGAGCTTAGTCAGATTCCTCACCGGAAAAGTAAACGTTCGTTATACGACACCGATTGAGACCGGATGGGTTAACCCATAGAGGGGAGTCGAGAACCCTTTGCGGTCTTACCTTGGAGCCACCAACCAGTAGTACACGCGAGTTGGTGATGGAGACTGTGTCTTCGGAGATGCTAAGCTAGATTGGATATCAAAGAGTACTTGCTGCATTTCATGCATTTGCGGGACATCAAATCCTAGAGTTGACTAGTCAAACGTGGAAACAGACCATCTTAGCACGACATTGTTTGGTGGACCAGGATAAGGTAGGCGACCAACAAGGATGCGCCGCATCAGCATGGCTTCACCAAGATGTCACATCGACGGCAGTGGGCACGAGGGGTGGGTAACTCACTGGGGTCACCACAACCTACGCTAGGACGACATGAGAAGCATACAGGTGAGGAAGAAGTGGTCCAAGGTGGAGGCAGTGGCAGATTCCTTGTAGTGCCAAACTTGGCTCCAGCTACTGTACCTTTCCCCTCGGCCGCCTTGCACGCCCCCTTGCAAGAGGCACAAGCCGATCCCAACCTTAGTGGGCTCGCGAGGGGTTGCCAACAGCTGTTCTCAGGCAAGCATGCAACTTGGGCACGTCACGCTGGATCAGATCGGCCAGGGAGCACCTTGACAACTTGGACGCCCGCCATCTCCATGCGTTGGGAAAGTTCGCGAAACAAACACGAAGCAGCAGAGTACACCATGTCGGTGTGGTTTAGGAAGAAGAAGGGCTTAAAGGCAGCTGCAGCTGCGGCAAGTTGAGGAATGGCGGAGGGAGAGGAGGCTCCGCGAGACTTCGTCCTCAGAAAGTTAAGTCTGAGCTGGATCAGGGGAAAAGATCGGAGCTACGGGATATGGTCGACCCTTATCCACATTGTTGGGTTGAGTAGGGATTTGGCAAGGCCACAGAAGCATGCACTTGGGGCCTCCTCTTAACCACCCTTCACTTGTTCGCAAAGAAAAAGGACGGCATGCATGCCTTCCATCCACATCCCACTAGTTCAAGTTGGCCACATTATTGTTCTTGAACCCTCCTCCATCTTCCGAACCCCTGAAATGGTACCGAGCAAGAGGGATAAAGAGATCCTCAACATATCTATGGTCAGTAAAGGAGGAGGACAAGTGGTCCAGTGCAGGCAAGTAAGTTCAGCTGAATGATATGATGCTTCTCTCACGGTCTCATGTATCCTTGTCACAGAATGATGACACATTACAGTCCCCTCGTCAAGAAAAGAAAGGCCTAAGCAACAACGCCACCACTGCCTATTCTTGGCCAACCTATGCATCTAAAGCAAGCTCAATAATGGAACAATGTAGAGAGTATGGGCAAAGCCAAGTGGAAGCCAGAGGGGGGGAGTTCAGTGCTTCTCCTCCAAACAAGTCCTCGAGCCTTCCTCTCCGTGGTGGCACTCTTCTATGGCAGTCAGGACGTCTCCCACACAACAGCCACGAGTCCAGCCTTTTCTCTCTCTCCCTCTCTCTCTCTCTCAAACAAAAAAGAAAACAACGTGTGTACGTCGATCGTTAATCCGTGGCATTAAGGGCATGCTAACCACGATTCACTCGAGAAACAAAGCTTTTACGCTTGCCACGGTCAGTGGTTTGATACGTCAGAAAGAAACACAATTCTCAGCCTCCAAGGCTGACAAGGCTGCCGGCCGGAGTCACTAAGAAGTCGTAGTTTCGCTGAAGTATGGGTGGAAAGGCAATTACAATTCGACTGTTGAATCTGCTACCTTAAGCAAGCTTCATTCCACCAGGTCGTCAAATCAGATAGATGATTTGCTAGCTAGCTTTCGTGCTAAATGCTTAAGATGGAGCACGAAGAATACTTTTTCTAGAGATTCCGAACGCTACTTGACATTTTTCTACTTGTTTTAGACAGCCATCCAACAGTAAGATATACCTCAGGAGAAGGCAAAAGAAAAGCCATCTTCCAACATCTCCTGATTTGATCATGGCGCCTTGCTGTGACTGGGGAGAACATAAATTCCATACCCCTTTCGATCCCCTCTAATGGAAGGTGTCCATTAACTTCTGGTCCGTGGTAAAGTCGAATTTGTTCATGGATTATCATTTCACAGAGTCAAATGCCAAGCTGGAATCGCAGTGCCTGCCTGCCTTCAACTGGCAAGTCTGTTTCACAGGTTCACCGTGGAGAATATCAACGGAAGTTGTTATTGTCTAAGAGCCAGCAAATTGTTTCGGCATCTTTTGTTGGTGACAAAGAGAATGATGTCAGTAATAGGAAAGATGAGATGGGATTTGTGGGAATATGCAGGTCCTTTTCACATGAAATCGTGAGGACCAAAATCACAAGAATCTTCCCAGTTGTGAGGACTAATGCCTGTTGCCACAATATATGGAAGTCTACAACTGCATGCTTTCGAAAGAAACAAAAAAAGCAGCAGCAGCAGCAAAAGGGATAAAAGAAAGAAAGAATAAAAAGTATAGAATGACATTAATTCGACTCACTCTGTCTGCTTCCTCGGTTTTGATCCTACAACTGAAGATCTTGATTGTAGACCTTCTTCCCATCCTATCTATCTTTCTTTTCTTAGATCAAGCGACAAACTTGTTTAACGTACGTGACAAAACCCACCTCACTCTAAGCAAATTACTATGTTGTCAACCCAAAATCCATCATTCAGTTTTGCAAGGAATCTATCCCAGTTTCCTCGAGATCTCATCCTCCTCGTTTCCTAGCGAAAGTTAGTTAGTTAGCCGCGTTTAATTAGCTTGTTTGTCTGTGAGATCCTGCAATTAAGAAAGAAGGTCGATAAATTCGGAAGCCCCTTAGATTCTAGACTAAATCCAGTGAAAAAGGTAAGATAGCTTTACGGATGAGAATATGATGAAAACCACAATTTGGGACTGTCTACCATTATAGACAAAACAAATCTCTATCATCATCATCTTCCTACTCCAATTAATCTTTCTAAATAAATAATGACTCGATGCTTGCTTTCATACTAATCAAGCAAATACTAAGGTGTAGAGGAGAGAACAAAAGGAACAAGTCTGTGCTTCTTGTCCCGCACCACGTCGAAATAGCATAGAGTATGTGGCTTCGAGGATAAGAAAGTAAACACCAAAGAGATAAAGAGGGCACACCACCAGGTTTTGGCTGTGGGTAAATGTGATGGATCACAAAAGTTTCAAGTATCATCTCCGAACCCAAACTTGCACAGGAATCGAAGGAAGTTCAAAGATTATATATAATAATACTCTGGCTAAAAAATATTTGACAGTGACCTTTTCCAGTTACTTTTTTGGGCTTAATATGGGAACATTATTTGTCTGTTTATGACAAATCTGATTCTGTCTTCAATGTCTGTTTACTGTTTAAACATATCAGAAATTTTGATTTTGATTTTGATTTTTTAAAGTGATAACATCAATATGATTATATCTTTCTTCACATCTCATGGTTCTTGTGGTTTGCTTAGACTCACACACAAAAACAACTATTGTTTTCCTTCTTTGTTTCCTTCCATCTCCTTTCTCCTTCTCATCTCAACATCTCAACTCCACAGTAAGAAAAAAGAATGCGTTAGCAATTGATTCCGACATAAGTGCAGCCTTCTATGACTTGCACAACATGTTTTCCTTGGCTTCGTTATTGTCCTGGTTGATGATGATAGCGTTGCTTCACGACTGAACCAACAACTAAAAATAGACTGCTTCCCTAGTATTAATTTCATTCAGTTGAGACACTATTCGAATTCACTTCTTAACTGTTCATTTCTATGATTATATGTACCATTTGTCCAGTCTAACCATATATTTTAAGTTTGATTTATCTAATATCTTTTCGTTACAATTAAACATGTCAAGATGTCATAAAGAGATTCATTATATCAAGAGGTGAAATGTATTAAAGATTTATAGAAGAATAAATCAAATTTACTCTTGATTCTTGAAAGAGTCTCTTGGATATCATTCATACTAAATGTAATGTATCTACCAAGACTATATAAGCTCCATGTGTTTGTTAGATCATGAAACATATAGATTTTGGAGTGAAACATGAAATATTTTCATCTTGTCCTCTTCTTCCTCGCATTTCCAACACAAAAATGTCCTTTTTCTGATGTTGACAGTGACATCAAGTTGTGACCTTGGATCTTGTTTCTGCTTGCTGTTTACATGTTTTATACATGCGATGCCACGCCTGACTGCTCTTCTAGACAGTGACAACCTGTGTGCCTCTTCCCACTCACATGTGTGAAATAGTAACGCTCATCCCCTCCCCCCCCCGGCTCTCCTATAAAATGGGCCTTCGACCTCATGCTCTGAGCCAACATACACACAGCAATTGAGAAGGTGTGGAAGTGGAAGCCGGTTCTTGTCTTTCTTCCTCTTAGTAAGGGGTGGGGGGAGGGAAAACCCTTGCTCTTGCTTCGTTTCCAGAGCTCTCCTCGACGAGAAGATGGCTGGCCTATCATTGCAGCACCCTTTGCCTTTCGCCTTTGGCATGTTAGGTGATCGCCCTTTAGATCTTCTCACCCTCCTTCCCTCTCATCATGCTTCTAGTGAAGTCCTCCGGAACAATATTATCCAAGTCACCCATTTCTCTCTTGCCTTTTTCTTATGCTGTTCATGTAGATCGTCATTAGGTTTCCTTGTGTTCTTGGCTGCTCGGCTTTTGTTTGTCTCGCTTCGGTGGGAAGTCGTATTGGGTTCCGTTCATTCGGCTTTGTCTTCTTTCTGAATGTAGCTACATAAAGTTAGGATCGTGAGAAGCAGTGAGGCAGCCACAGTAGAAGTTCTGGAAGGGGAATTTGGTGCATGCACTCTTCTGAACTACCTACTCTTCACAGTGCTGCTGCATGTGGCATCCGGCAGTGATGCAATGCTCCCGTCATTCTCTATTTCATTCAGCAAAAATATCCGCAAGACGACCACAACTAGATTTTATCTTGTCCGATGCAAATTTACTTACTTTCGCTATTGCTTCTCTATATCATGCTTTTGACCTATTTCCCTTGCCAAAATCCTAGTGAGTGAGTCTATGCATGCCGGATCATCATGTTTACTTGCTACTCGTTCGATTTTGTTCCATCTGTCAACATTTAGACAGTTCGTGTCGCAGCTTCTGCTACTCCTTCGTGCATACATAGCCTTTTCATTTCATGGCATATTACTGATAGCTACGAGATTTGCAGGCAATCTCATCTCGTTCATGGTGTTTCTTGCGCCGATGTAAGCATCACCTCTCGAGTTCTCTTATGTTTCTGTGTGCTGATTCACTCGTATGTGCTTGCTTGTAATCTGACGCCATCCTTACCCGTCATACGCAGTCCTACGTTCTATCGGGTTTACCGGAAGAAATCGACGGAAGGGTTCCACTCGCTGCCTTACGTTGTTGCGGTCTTCAGTTGCATGCTGTGGATCTACTATGCGTTTGTCAAGACCAATTCGATGCTCCTCATCACCATTAACTCCTTTGGGTTGTTCATCGAGACAATCTACATCACCATCTACCTCATCTATGCCCCCAAGAAGGCTAGGGTTCGTGATCACCAACACATACATCTCCATATATGAATTCTGAAGGCTCTAGAAATTTAATCTTGCTCTACTTGATCATCTTGAGTTGCAGATCTTTTGCATCCAAATATTCGTCCTCTTGAATGTGGTGGCGTTCGCTGCGATCGTTCTCTTGACTCAGCTAGTCTTTAAAGGCTCCAATCGCGTGACAGTTCTCGGATGGATCTGCGTTGGCTTCTCCATAAGCGTCTTTGCTGCTCCATTGAGCGTCATCGTAAGATGCGAAGCAATATCTCGTTCGACCTATTGCCTCGGTGTAGTCTTTCTGTTCGACTGACGTTCGAAGCTGAATCCAATGTGCAGAGGGTCGTTATCCGCACCAAGAGCGTGGAATTCATGCCATTCTACTTGTCCTTCTTCCTCACCTTGAGCGCGATCGCCTGGTTTGGCTACGGTCTCTTCACCAAGGACATATACGTTCAGGTAATAACGAAGCCGGACGTCGCTCTTGTTTCTCTCCGTTCTTGCTTGAACACTTGGGTTCTCTCGGCAAATGCAGCTTCCGAATGTCTTGGGGTTCGTATTTGGGATTGCACAAATGCTGCTCTACATCATCTACAAGAAGAAGAAGAACGTCGTGGTGGAGCCAACGGTGCCTGAGCACATACTCAAGATTGCGGAGCTGATCACGACCCCAGCATCGGAGTTGCAGGTCAGCATCGAGGAGAACGATCGCAAGAAGAAGGCCAACGAGGGCGGTGAAGGCGTAGACAACGGAAAGACGGCAGCAGCAGAGGAGGGGACTGAGATCAACGCAGTGTGAGGCATGCAGGCCGGTCTTGAACGAAGATACAAAGAACATTGAAGATGTCATATTGCATCACCCCCACTCCTTCCTTTTACCGATTCCTCTACTTCATAGGCGCCTTAGTTCTAGCTTCTAAAGATTATGTGTCCGACTACTTATATCCCCAGAAGAAAAACAAGTGTAGTGTGTCCATGTATCATCATCGCAATAATAAAGTGCCTGCCTTTTTCTTTCTGCCAAAACCGGATTGATACCAGCGCTATCTATCTTGACTCCACCTTCTACCTCTTTCTTGCAAGAACAAAGAAGCTGATGCAACATCATCGATGCGCGAGATCGCAAGAGGCAAGGAGGCCTACCCGAATCATCAGCTTATCTAGCTAAAAGATAGCATGCATCGAGTCGGCAGATGAAGGTGACAAGTGCTTAGTAGTACTACTCTCTCAGTGCTGACATGATCTAACTATGTGCTGCCCCACCACCACCCCCGGCTTGTCTCATGGTTCTCACCAAGCACTGTCCTAATATAAACTACAACTGCTGTAGTTTATATTCACCACAACTAAGACGACACCAACGTGGACACGAACACGGTCGTACTCTTCCGGTTGACCTCGACGAGTAATATGAACATATTATTTTTTTTCTCGTCGATGCCATCTTTAGTTAGTTTGGTCCAAACCACAGGTTGACCTTGGAACTTCTCAGCGAAACGAACGGAGCTGAGAAGTCTTCGACAGGGACATGACCTGGCGTTTTGACTTGTGACTACGCCACCTAATTACACAACATATCAACAGGGACGCGTGCACTCAACCTTTAAGAGGGCTTCGTGCATGAAAGGTTGACTCGGAAATCCCCCCCACTGGCCTGCAGATTCACGCAGTAGTGCTTCCGATTTGAATTGGTTTCGTGTCGTGTCTAATATGTTTCGCATGACAAAAACTTCTGCCATATGATTTGTCCAGTGGTAAATTATTTCCATACGGTGCTCGCATCGTTTTTTACGCTCGATTTGATGAGAACTTCCTGCGAGTATTGCTCGATAAGTTTGAAACTATCAAGTTGAAGTCGATACATTAAACCGTGCAAGTTGAAGACCACCTTCTATTATGGCTTGATATGTTTGAAACATGAGACCAATAATGCCCACTAGTGTTGTCGGAAATGGGGCCCTCTTGGCTTTCCAATTCCTCGTTAAACTTGTGGCTGATATTAAGGAGAGAGAGAGAGAGTGTGTGTGTGTTAAACTCAGCTGGAAAATTGCGGCTGTTCTTCGAGTGTTGAATCTTCTTCTATATTCTAATCCTTCTGTGACCGGACATTTACACGAATTATTGAGAAAAATATTTTATTTTATTACCTTTTTTTTTCCTCGAATAAATGCTCTCTGTCTTTCTGTTTTTCCAACATATTTATTGTCTCCAAAATGTTGATAACAATAATAATATTTTAGAATAAGATAACATTATATTTTGTACTTTTCATAGAAACACTGCAACCATATTAAACAATAATATAATTGATGCAGATGTCAATTTGCATTTTTATTTCTAAACTAATAAGAATATCTATCAGAGACTAAGATTAGTTTATATTATATTTTCAATCAACTAAAATATCTATCTTTGTATAGACTTACAGTGTCTTCATAGATATGCCATAAATAATATAACCATATTTTTATTAGATAAATGAAAAATGAAACTTTAATTGTAAAAATGATAGTGTGAACCAGCAATACAATCATAAACTTTTATCTTGATCAAACAGGGTGTGAAGATATCTAAATGGTAATTACATTAAATCCAATACAAAATAAAATTATTTAAATATTAAAAAATAATTTATTTGACATAATTGTCCTGATGCATATGGATTTTTTAGAGATAAAAAAAAGAATGCTTTTTTATTCATCAAAATATCAGTTTGAGTCCGACCATCTGATTCCAATAACTATGTCATCGCATACGTATGAATATCATTAGAAATGGATTTGATTCGTATGGTTCCCAATTCAAACCTACTTGTGCTTTGGATTGGAGTTTCAATCAAAGAACAAGCCAATCAACAAGCAAACCCAAGTATCGATCGACCCTTGTGCTATGATGTTATATAAAATCTTAAAAAGAAACAAATAAAAATTGATTAAACCAACGTCTATCATATTACCGATACACGGACCGTCTCGTATCGTTACAGTGCTATAGTACTGTGCTGTAGCACTGCTACAATATGAAAAAATATATAAAATTGTTCGGTACATCAGGGTGTACCGTTCGATACACCAGTATCGTACCGTACCGTACCGAGCCCTGATCGAAACGTCGGTATGATACGATACGACGAACAATGGATTAAACCTAATATAGTCTTGGGATCTTACATCTTAATTTACAAAGGGAACTTGCATTTTCCTTCCTCATCACGTCTTTCAACTAAATTTCTTTAGAGACTCCAAGCTAACACACTCATTATCCATATAATCATTGCAGGCCATATGGATTTATGTTATGTTTTATACAATTTTATGCTAATTGTCAAATACCTAAATCATTTTGCCGACGGATAACAATTCTAACCATCATCAGCCCGCCTTCAGCTCCACGCCTCTTTAATGTTGCACTCCATCCATAGTTCTTCAAAAGCACAATTATCAACTTGCATGACGTCTTACAAGTAAAAAAACACAACAGATACTTAGATCTCATACGAAATTTAGACAAAAAGGAATTGCTGACAAAGATGCAGATGCCGAGGTCACAGAAAGCGTTACCATTTGGAAATGACAATAAATGTCATGCCAAGAAACGTGCATCAAATTATGTTATAAAAATAAGAAAATTTTAATGGTAAGAAAACACTGTATCAAATTATATAGGTAGCAACCAATTCAATTTCACTGTATCGACCGGTATTTACCAATCTAAGCTTGAAGCAACATGTAGATCGCACTAGTCTTGGGTTGTCCACTGTAGAAAGCTCTGTAGCAATCAAATT
The DNA here is from genome assembly GCA_004837865.1 of Musa balbisiana. Lineage (NCBI taxonomy): Eukaryota > Viridiplantae > Streptophyta > Magnoliopsida > Zingiberales > Musaceae > Musa > Musa balbisiana. The sequence goes on from CM017195.1 coordinate 688,617, forward strand.
TCTTGGGTTATCCACTGTTATTGATGGTTAAGAAAAAGCCGAGACGGGTCTGTTGGTCAGCTTAGTTTTTCTGTTGACTTAGTAGCTTTACCACCCTCTAAGAAATAGAAAAGCAATTCCACAATAATGCAGAAATTATTTGCTATGAACTGGACAGCACTAGTCTTTGTGAAGTAGTCTAATGTCAGAACTTTGCAGTGCAATATTCCAAGCAATGATATGACACAAGTATACACCAAAAAAGCAAAACAAGTCATCTACCGCAGCATTCTTTCTCATGTACTAGAAAGGTCAACTTTGGTGAAGAACGAGTCAAGTTACACGAATGAGTAAAACCATCACACTATTGATGAAGACACAAGTCATCACGAAGATCACAAGCCATGCCAAAGCAGGTGGTCTTCAAACTTTCTGAATACACCTCCATGGCATGGCCGGTGCTCGCCAAGCAGTGCTCCACAGCACTCGATGGGAATCGAGAATATATTAGGACATGACACACATTGTTGGAAGCTGCATTGGTCTAAGCAGAAGAATCAACCGACAAGATGATTAACTCATGAATGCAATTCATAATATCATCATCATTTTTTTAGGTAATTATAGTCTTGAGTTGGTCAGGTATGAGTTGTAGGATAAAGTTAAATAAGCAAGAGGATGAAGATAATCTGAATGACAGAAATTTCTAGGAAATTATTAACAGTTTAGGTCAGTTGAAGGATAAAATGATCATAAATAAGTTCTTGATCAGTGGTATTAGCATCTATTTGAGTGGTAATTATAGTCTTGAGTTGGTCAGGTATGAGTTGTAGGATAAAGTTAAATAAGCAAGAGGATGAAGATAATCTGAATGACAGAAATTTCTAGGAAATTATTAACAGTTTAGGTCAGTTGAAGGATAAAATGATCATAAATAAGTTCTTGATCAGTGGTATTAGCATCTATTTGAGTGCATTAGCAAGAAGTCCTCCCTGACCTTATTTTTGTGACATGCTTCGCATTGATTATAGCCATAGAGACACAAAAACATGATACTAAAATAAGAGATGATTACGAAAATTCTCAATACCTTCTCCGTGTCTTGCAAAGATTGGACCATTAAGAGATTGCTTTCCTTCAGCTGTCGTGCTAAGCCAACCATATGTCTGTCAAATCTTCTCGAAGCTTTCTGTTCTATGAGAAAATGACAACAAAATGTTCAAAAGAATTTTCTATTATTAGACGAAAATATCAATTTTAAATCTGGCTGTTAAGTGACTGGCAAAGGTAGTCAAAACAAGTGAATGTGCCCCTGACAACAAAATGACACTAGGAAAACACAAGCCTACTCTGTGCCATCATCTATTGACAACCAGGAAATTTACCAAGAAGTTTAAATTTTCCTACAGAAAAACGGAAACATAGACGCACCTTCCCAGTCTTATCAAAGACTACAGTTGTTGAGGTATAAATTATATACAGCACTCAGCAAAAAGTAATATCTGCTCAACAGACAATTTTTGATAAGGTAATCATGTTCTCCATAATATCACAAAAGGATAAATTGAAGGCCAAATCTAATTTTCACTCAAGATGTATAGTTCTCACTAGCATGCATGCATTGCCACAATGAAATTTATCACTCAAGATAGCAGAAACCAAAACACAACATATGTATAAACAAGCACATAATAAACCTATTTTTCTCAATGCGAGTCAGTGCTCCTGCATCCAACTTTACTGGTATCGTCCAATCCCTGCAGCATTGTCGAATCCCTGCAGTAATTATTTTTATTTAAATTTTTAAATTTTAATTCAACTAGGAATCTTATTCTGAGTCATGCTCAGAATCAAAATTCAGAGGTAATCCATGAAGCATTGTCTTAAATTTGTTTTGTGGTAATATAGATAGTAACAAGAGGAACTATATATATTTTAATTTATGACTTAAATACATATTTACTATTTTGTTCTTGTTGTTGTATATGACTTTTATATACTAAATATTTTTTTCTCTTCTCTTGTCTACTTTTCATTTCTTTATTTACCTCTCTCTCTCTCTCTCTCTCTCTCTCTCTCTCTCTCACAGAAGTAGTGGTACTCTTCTTCTAATGACTATTCTCCTTATTCTACTTCATTTGTTTGCTTCTTTATTAAAAATAATATTGGTGGAATAAGCCAAACCTACCAGAATCAACCAAAATTGGCTGATTTCAGCCTTTATTCTCACCTTGTCTATAAAATTATAGCCAAGTCAAGACTCAAAACTTGAACCAGCAGCTATGTTGTATCTAGTAGACATGGCAGTGGGGGAACAAAGTGCCAAGTCCAAGCATCAGTAAGACTCCTAAATTTAGATAGAAGGTGCCTCTTGGGTTAGCAAATGTGAAAGAAAGAAAAATTATCGTTAAAAAAGGATAAGCACATGGTCTATATGGCATACGATACCAGTGTTGGATGGCTATGGTACGTTGGGTAAAAAGAAGCTTAACATGCCAATATTACATTCGTATGATCGGTATACAGCATACTGGTACAAGGTTGACTAAAAAAATGCACATTCAGTTACAACCTTAAAAAAACAAGAAAGTCTAATGGGATAATATGAACATATTTGAAAAACAAGAAGTGTTAATGCAAACTAATTTATGTAGCTATATGCGGAGATTGTCAGCACAAATGATAAAAACTAATGGATGAATTCAAATTTTTATTAGTTTAAGAAGAACCAAAAGAAAGGTGTAATATGTAATAGTTCGGCTGTCAGTAACACAAAATACCTAGAAATGATTGGTGAAATAAAAAAAACATTTCCTATAACAGTAACAACGTAAGCAACTTTGCAACATTTTAGATTACATGCATTATGTTGGTGTTAAGAATTGTACAGACATAGCATGTTATAGAGCCATATCTATGCGTTCATACATCATATCAGATATGGGTTGCAACATGCAAATATGCAATAAATCTTCAATCTGAAGCTGAATCAATCAACATACTTCAAGGAATTTATAGGAACTAATCCAGGTATGCCTTTGACAATAAAGGTTTGAGATCTCCCATCTAGCTTGATCTGTTGAAAGCCTTAATTTTGCACATAAGTTGAGGTTGATTTCTGTTGTAAGGTCAAAAATTGCTGTTGAATGAAGATATGAAGCTTTATGCAACTTACGCCGCCTAGTTTAGCAAACTGGAGTAAATTTAAAAGAGACATTGGTATCTGGTGTTATGTTGCAAGTACAATAAAAATTTAATGCAACCTTTTCAATAATGCTCTCCCTAATGAGCTCTCTTTATGCTATCATTTGCCCTGCACGACTTTCCCTCTACTTAATTTCTGATTGATCACTTCTTCTTTCTTTATAAAAATACTATGCTCGCTCCTTTCAGCCTCTGGATCCTATAAAGTGACCATATTGGTGTACTTATTCTGCAACTCTATTGTACAATTGATGCCTCAGTTTGCATCTCAGTATTTCCACATCTCGGTTGATAAATATACTTAAATTTCCTCTCCAATCCATGCTATATTGAAGGCACTAACTTCTTCATGAAAGGCCTACAAACAGCCTGGCATTTGACTTAGTTTTCATATGCAGTGAAGGCCAAGAAAAAAACTTATCAATAAAAAATCTAGAAATGTCTGCTTAGATGGTAAATATGAAGTAAAAAAGGAAGCCATTAAGAACAGCTAAATATACCTCGATGCTGCTTATGGTGGAGTCTCAACAAGCTGATTGCTCTAATCGTACCCTTAGTGTGATAATATACTGCCAAAGTTAATGAATTTGGAGATCTAATCAAAACAAAAAAGAAAAAAAAGATTGCTATAAGGTTGTTGAATTGTTAAACTATATGCAAATTTAAAATCTTAGGAACACCAGGAGAGAGATATTAGTTGTTCTCTAGAGGTAGGCCTCTTTCTAGAGGGTGATTAATATTCCTAGTGTGCAATAGCATAGCTCTAGCGTACATCTAAATCTGATGGATGAATTATCATGACAACTATAGAAGTTGGTCTGCCTGAGAACAACTTTGGCGCATGAATTAACTGCCTCACCAGGCTGGACGAAATACTTACATGTACGAGCTTTGTTTGATTCTGTTGTCTAGAAGCAGCTTCCAACAATCTTATCAAATCGATTTCAGTCTTGCTGAGACCCATCGCGAATACCTAAGAGCAAAGAAACACATCATAAAGAAAGGGTTGGTACCAAACTATTTAACAAGAACGATGCAAAACTGAACTTTGACGAAGGAAAAGAACTTTTTTTCTCTTGAAATCCCGCATTAAATGAGGAAAATAGCATCAAGATCTCTGATCCAAGATCGACGGAACAATTACCCAACGAAGGGTTTCAAAAAGCAATAGAGGAAAACTCTCAACTGAGCAGCAGACAGATGCAACTGACAGCAACCAGAGAAGTTTTGGTAGGAGAAAACCCTAAGGTCTTCGCTTAGGGTATTCTTCGCACAGTCCAAAAGCAATTGGTGGAATGGCTCTCAACTGAGGTCTTATCGCCGTTGAGAGAGCAAATCCCGCAGACGTTACCTTTGATGGGACGCTTGCTCAGTCCATTTAATTTAATAATTTGGTAACTTATTTATTTATCGTCGTGTAAAATCATTATTTCTTGGATTTTATTATAAAATTAGAGTAAAATTTATTTTAGCTTATGTAATTTTGATTATGGATTTCTTATGCCCTTATTTTTTACTCGTGTCTAAAATAACATATATATATTTTTAAAAACGTAGTATATAAGTTTCTACCATCAAGTCTAAGTTAACAGACGTTAGAGTATACTTACGTAGCATGCTAACTCACAATAAAACATTAATATAATGATATATATAATTTTAATTTTTTAAAAAAAATTAAAACATTCATCAATAACGAGAGAATGCGTCGTTGTGGAAGCGATCATCAGCAACAACACCCAACCGTTGTTGTGTAGCAGGGTGTCGTATGCACGTAACCTCTCCTATGCTGACAACGAGCTTAAGAGCTTCCGATCTTGTTTCAGATAAATGTGCATCGACGAGTCTGACACTAGGCATATATTGGTATCTTAGTTTATCTTCCTCCTCCCAAGCGTCTATATCTCTACCACCTCCCACTTCATCCTCTCCTACATCTTCACCCGTTGTGCCTACGATGTGGTGGTCCAGCTCTTCCTCACCTCTACCTTTGACCTCTCATACCCTTGCCTCTTCGCAGGAGAGATAGGTTACAAGGTATTATGGCTTACATGTGTAATTTTTTAAACTTAAATTATATGTATAATTATATTAATAATTTATTATGAATCAGCATACTACGTAAACATATTCTAACGTCTATTAATTATTTAAATCAACTATTATGATTTAAATATTATGAGTTAACATATCACGTAAATATATTCTAACGTAAAAATTATCAACAATAATCACTATAATATTCTCAAATATTTAAATCAATCTTGATAAAATTACAATAGATCATGATAAAATTGCATCGTATTTTTTAGGTTTAGTGTACGATATCAAACCCAATCTAATTTAAGCATGAAGAGAGATGTTAGAATGATCGTAAGATCGATCATAAGAGAAATTTATGGTCGCGAGACGTAAAAAACTTTTACGATTTCTTGCACCAAATCCTTACCACAAAAGAAATATTTAAATACTATTTTTAGAACAGTTTTATACATTTTTTAAAGATAATATACTTTTCAAAAAAAAAGAAGAAAAAGAAGAAGAAGAAGGAAACCATAAGCATGCTTTGAAAGCAATCTTCAGTGTCTAAGCTTCGAATGCTGGTCATAACTGGTCAAACCCAAGAACCAAATCAAGCCGGATCGGCCGATGCACGGCGGTCCGGTCCAAAATAGTCACGCTACCCTCCTCACGTGACAGGTGAAATGACCCCCTTTTGTACGTTCCTTTCAAACAGCTTCCCGTGAATCTTTTAGGGATCCAAAGTCGAGCATCCTCAAAAGAAAAGAGAGCAATTACTTCAGTGGCTTGAGTCCACTAAAACACTGTGATCTCTGCCTCCCATTCTCTGAGGAGGGAGGAGGGAAGAGAGAAGAAGTGAGAAGAGAGAAGAGATAGGGGAAAGAGAAAACAAGCAAAGAGAGGCAGAGAGAGAGAGAGAGAGAGAGGAGATGTTCCTGTGGTAAAGACAGCAGCTGCACGTACAATATATCTTCTGATTCAAATTCTTTATCAGCGCCCCACAGGACGCAGAAAAGCTACTGTCAACATGTGACCCGCAGCAAGCCTCCAAATCAATCACAAGCCCCCGTGAAGCAACACCCCTCACATGTCCTTGTTTTGCTTCGCTTGGGAATGAATCCTCGGCTGGCTTCTTCGATCATATGAACCGGAGTGGTAGATCTCGAAGAACAAGAAACCTCTTGCTTTGTCCATCACACCCCTGTTCGCCATGAATCCAGCCACCCTGGTGCTCTTGGTTGCGGCTCTTTGCACCGATTCCCTCTCCGCTGAAGCTCTTCCGCATCGCATTCCTCACATCACCGTGCTGGGTGCAGTCTACTGCGACACCTGCGCCTACAACAACTTCTCCAAGAACAGCTACTTCCTGCGAGGTAAAACTTGCAGTTAATCCGATGCCATGTCTCGTTCCCTCGTGCGTACGTCATGTGCCAGCTTCGTTCTCTTCTGGATCCCACCACCAGGTGCCGAGGTGCAGATAGACTGCAAGTTCGTCGCCAACTCCACGTCGAGAGAAGAGATGTCGATCACGGCTGACAGAACAACCGACAGATTCGGAGTGTACAAGCTGGAAATCCCCCCGGTGGACGGATTCGAGTGCCGAGAAGGGCGGGAGATCAAGTCCATGTGCCGAGCCAGCCTGAGCAAGAGCTCGTCTCGGCGCTGCGACGTCGCGGGCTTCAGGAGTTCGACTGCGCACGTCGCCGTCAAAGACAGGGGGAGCAACGTCTGCTACTTCAACCTGAACGCATTGAGCTATAGACCAGCCCGGAGAAACGTGCCGCGGTGCGGGGCTAAAGAGGCGGCCATGTCGAGTTTCGCAACTTCGTCGTTCATCTTTTGGCCGATTCTTCCACCATTTGGAATTCCTTGGCCAAGTCTCCCGTTCCCCTTCTCTCCGCTGCCGTTTCTGATCCCACCATCGCTTCCCTTCCCCTTCCCTCACATTTCGTTGCCCGATCCATCCTCTCTTCCTTTCCCCATCCCATCTTGGCTTCTTCCTTTTCTGAAGCCACCGTACTTTCCCTTCCCGTTTCCTCCCATACCTTTTCTAACTCCAACCCCGACTCCCCCTTATCCCTCCGGCTTTCAGCCTCCAGCTCTCGTTCCATCATCAAAACCTTAACGCACCTTGTCCTCCTCAGAGAGGTGTCGCAATCCGGGAGAAACCAAGCGCTAGTTAGAGACATTTTTGGAGGTTAATTAGCAGCTTCTTGACGAATTTCTTTCTACTTTTTTATCCGAGGACAATGTGTGAGGTAGCTGATCATTTGGGATCAGCAAATGAAGTCACTGGGTGTTGTTGAAAGAATGTCTGTGGTCTTGCGATCAGCTTTGCAAGTCCTATGAATTTTGAGCATTATTAGCATTGTCGTGTTATATCCGTCTGAAGGCACAGACAGAGTATGTTACTCGAGATGTCAATCAACATGGATTTAGGAACTCACAGCCAATGCACCACGATGGAATAAAAGTCTGCCTTCTGAACCGAAAGCACAATACGACTACAAACGCATGATAAGATTTAGAACGACAATGAACTAAAATCTACGGCCGATAGACAGCAATAATGAATTGACAAGTATGCTTTGTGAACTGAGAGTATAAAATACAACTCAAAAGGATAAACAGATTACCTACTAGTGTTATGCAATGTACACAGACTGACTTCTCATGAAGAATGAGAGGAGGTGAAGATAGAAATGAGCTTTTCTAACCTTCGATTCTGATGATCTAATCCTTTTCCTTGCATCCAGAATGTGGTGTTAATACAACACGGTTTTAAAGGAGGATGCGTTGTTTGGGAAACGCTTTTAAGCTTGAGAACAGAGGATGCGTGGGGAATGAGTCAGATGGCCCGTTTTAATCTTCCCTCTTCTCAATTAATCTAAAAAAGAAAGGGGATAACGGTGACTATGAAAAAAAGAAGAAAAAAGAGAGAAACAATAGTGTGATATCTCATAGATTAAATTTATAGTGAATTAGATTAGTTTGGGAGATTTGAGATTTTGAATATTGTGTATAGTGACATAATCCTTGTATCTCAGTTATTCTCTTATGATTGTTCCTTGAGTTTTGAGCAAAAAAATTATGAGATTTATATATTTATTATTTTTATAGTAGATTTTCTTTAGTTTGTCATTGGTTTTTTCCCTTTACGTTTGAGGAATTTTTCACGTAAATCTTGTTGTCTTATTTGATTATGATTTTCATTTAATTCCGTTATGTTATGGTATGCTTGTATTTGTTTGTATACAAAATTTTTTTTATCCAATCACCTTCTTCTTTCTCCCTTCCGTATTCAAATTAGACTTTAGTAGGCAAAAACTAATAATAGTAATAAATGCATCCGAAAGTAGCATTAGGAAAAGAAAATATTGTTAGAAAAAAAAAATATTATTGGATAACCCGTCATATCCCCCGTTAATATATACATCAATGAATAATCGTACTATAGGGCTACCGACTTGATCCCCGATGACAACAAAAACTTTTGTTTCGTATAACTATTTTCTTTTTATCTTATTTTTTATTATCTGATTTTTATCCTATACAAATTATGTGTCTTTGTGTTATTATGATTTATCAGTTAATTTTTATTATTAAAAATTCATCCATGATTGATATGAGTCGAACTAGTGAAGGTTAATATATGTCGAGTCATACATCAATTAAATTTAAAAACTTAAAATATTATATTAATCCTCTTTCGTAATATAAAACTATACGTTATTCGACCCACTCGATATTTATTAATATAAAACTATTCTTTTAATCCTCTTTTGTAATCTCTTCTTCTAACATTCTTTTCATTCATATATAGCTCAATAATGATTATAATTATAGTCGATTAAACCAGTTTTTTAGTCAAATTTAAATATTCTTTGATGAAACAAAGGATGAGTATGAATAAATAAATATTTAAATTGTTTCCAGATTTGGAATCTGATATGATTAAATTCATGAATATTTTATCATTTGTATGTTAGTAATCTTTTATCCTTATTTCTCTTCCCCAATTCATCATCTGTCTATCTGACTTGTTCATTAAAATCTGTGACATAATTAGGTGGCTTCATTTAAGGTATTTTGTGGTAGACAACCCTACTAATATGATATGATAGAACAAGCATTTATCTATCAATATATCTATCTATCAATCTATCCATCAATCTGTTCCAGCTCAACAAGTGTTAATGAGCATTAAAAACCACAGCATGACATGTTTTTAATATACTTTTGCATGGCCTTTTTTTTCTCACAAAAGAAAAGAAATAAATACATGGCGGTGTTTACAGCCACGCCAACCATTATTTTGGTTGGTAACGAAGTGCGTGTGAGTTGACAAAATATCATATTCATAAAAGAATATAATCATATTTTTATCATATAAACAAATTTTAATATTAAGAATTAAAATCAAATAATCATATATATATATATATATATTTGATCTATAAGTATATATATTCGAAAGTTATCGTGATATCGATATACAAAAATAATTAATTAGAATTACCTCGAGATCGATTTATAAGAAGAATTAGATTTACTTTCTTTTATCTCTTTTTATCCAATACAATAATTAATTGGTTTTTGACTTCTATACAATACAGTACATCAAGATGTATATTTGTTTGATTCAAAATTTTTTTCTTTATCATATTTTTCATTTTAATCTCTCTCTCTCTCTCTCTCTCATCAATGTAAAAAATAATCTTATCATAATTAAATTAAATTTATAATATATTTTACTCAATTAAATAGAGTCAGTATGATTTCTGTAACATCATAACCAACAAAGATGAAGAGTTATGGATGGGTACGAGAAGAAAGCAATATAAGCCCACAAATGCAATAAAGGCCACACATGATCCTGTCTGTTCTATTCAAGCTGTTATCCATCTTCTTCTCTTTTTGTTTTTCCCCTCATATTAAGATATGTTCATACATTTGTATCCATCCCTCTGATATTAATGATTGATATACTTTGCAAGACCTCAAGAATTGCTGCCACCCAATTTTTTAATAGTCAGAAAATAAATAAAAAAAAATAGAGTCCAATGGACACACTCTCTTTAAAGATTTCATTATATATATATATGTATGTATGTATTAAATTAAGCTTTGTGATTTACTGAAATATTAAGTTAAACTTTGTGATCAGGTAAGAGTTGGGTCTAAGAAGCCTTGGAAAAAATAAAATAAAAAAAATCAATTATTTTAGTTAAAATCATACTTTATAGGATTCAAAAAATTCAAAAAAATAAAGATTGAGGGCTTGAGAAATTTTATATATATATATATAAATAAATATAAAAGCTGGCATAATCTTCGTGACAGACAGTATGTTGGCGTGTGTTCCCACACATCTGCCACCCGCTCGGCATTAAAAGCCTCACGCAGCTTCTCATCAATATCCCACCTCTCAAACCACCCTCCCATCTCTACATATCCATCTCCTCCTCAGCGGTTGCTCTCTCTCTCTCTCTCTCACATTAAACGCCACGCCCCAAGGTCGTCATGCCCATCATGGCTGGGATCTACTCTTCCTCCCTCCTCTCCTGCCTCCTCCTCTTGTGCATTCTTGGTCCGTCCGCCTCAGACGACTCACTGCCGAACAAGTGCGCATCGGACATCACCAAGTTGCTCCCCTGCCAGGACTACGCTAGTGGCAGCAAGGAAGAGCCAACGAGCGACTGCTGCAGCTCGGTGAAGGATATCCGCGGCTCCCAACCTGTTTGCCTCTGCTATGTCATCCAACAGACGCACTCCGGCAACTCCGCCTTCAAATCCCTCGGCCTCAAGGTTGACAGGCTTGTGCAACTCCCCACCGTTTGCAAGCTTTCCAACTCCAGCGTCAGCGACTGCCCCAGTAAGCCACAACTATACCTACCATTTACTATGTATTTATTATTATTTAGCATGATCAGTTCAGTTCCTCAGAGCATGATTCCTACGTTGTGATGATGTGTTTTAAGAGTATTGGAAAACATATTTAAGTCGAGTGGCAAGATCTATCATCTTCTTTAGGGTTTTTGTGCTTCTGGATGCAGGAACAAGTGTGGTTCCTTTGGTTGGGACTGCCTTTCACGCTTGATCTACTTGCCCTAAATTTAACATCCGACTTCCCAACTTAAATCAAACCATTCCCTTTCATGTAGTTTTTTTTATTTATTATTATAATTATTATTATTATTATTATTATTTTTATTTTCACAAATGATAAGGTGGTAAAGATGGATTTTGATGCTAATAATGGGGTGATCTCCTCTCTTTACCTATTATTAGATATGGTTTTGCACACTTATCTGGCAAATAAATAACATCATACGATCGATAAAGAATTCAAGTCAAAGAACCATATGGAAATCTGAAGGGGTAACAGTAAAAGGACTTAAAAATAAGGAAACACAAAATTCATTTACTAGTAAGTTCTGCAGTAGTGATGTTTCCCTCATTGTTTGCATCCACACTTGGTCTTAGCCAATTAATTCTCTCTTGCTTTATTTATAGTGAGTTCCTCCTTTTACTTGTATATCTATCTTCTCGTACATCGGATGGGGTTTTCAGTAAATCCTGCAAGCAATCCTAAATTCATCAAAGAAGGAGGCATCACCAATTGAAGATTAAGCTGTCTACTTATTGCTACCAATAATGACAACAACAGTTGTTGACATGGATGTTCATTTTGGTCTGCATCTTCTTTCTCGCTCACTCTCTTGTGGTCCTCTTTTTTGCCAGAGCTTCTCAACTTGTCTCGGAGCTCACCGGATTACTCTATCTTCACAAACATTACGACAGGTTGGGTCTCTCATAAGATCTACACACCTTTAAGGCTTTAATCCCAGCAGTGGCTTCGGATCAACTGCATCAACTAAACTTCCTTCTCCTTCATGTTTGTTGCAGCTAATACCACCTCCAGTGGATCAGCAGATGCGGCACCTTCAAAAGCATTCATCCACGGCATCTGCCTCTATGGAACCTTCGCGATCGGATTAGTCACAGCTACCTTCTTATCTATTTTATCTTAGCAGCTGAATCAGTTCCAATGATCTTCTTAGTTGTTCATGTCGTCGTCATTCAGTTGTTGATGTTTCGGTGAGAAAAACAATCCGTATTTGTTCAGATTCGGAAAGACTGTTCTCTGCAGTTGATTATATATTCTTGCAGCATATGTTTTCATGTTTTAAGGTGTGTGCAATGCATGAGCATCAGAAGCTTGTTCATCTTCCTCGTTTCCTTTGCGGCATTTCCGACGATGTTATGAATCAAACAAGAGCAAGTTTCTGCTTCTTTCTTTGGGTTTCAATACCTTTCTCGATGCAGAAAATTATAATTCCAGCCTTCATAGTTTTTCTTGATGCTATACTATTTGGCATGTCTTGACACTTATAATGATATACTTCTATGCACTAAATAAATGCCAAAATTATCGAACAACAAATTGACTATCGAGTAACCATATATATATATATATATCCATGCTTCACAAAACATTGCTGGGACTTCATCATTAATTAATGGAAAATGTATCATTCATGATTTGATAGGTGAAGAACCTCATGATATAGTTGACAATGCACTCACTCTTATCACTCAAGTTGACAAAGTGATTTATAATTTCAATGCAGACAAGATCATAAAACGTAGTTCACACTATGGATAGACTTTGACATGACCTTCTATTCAACAGAATAATCTAAAAATCGATCCACCTTAAATAGGACTTCACAAAATGACAATAATAATCATCCACCTTAAATATGTAACCAAAAAAAAGGTAAAGAGTCACGTACCTGAAATTGCGCATACAATAATACATCAAGTGTCCTACAAGAAGTACTTTAAAAAGATTGATCATAAATATGGCTTTACAAAATGGTTACCAATAAACATCTGCCTCAAATAAAGCATTTAAGGCTGGATTAGGTAGAGTTTAAATAATCATCCACCTGAAATTCTAAAACATTTGGATGTAGTGTTTAAATAATCATCTACCTCTCTATAAAGTGTTTTGAGATTCTCAGTAAATATAGCTGGATTAGCCAGAATTTCAAAAGCTCAGTTAAAATCTAACTATTCTAGAGTCAAAAGTCTTTCCTAGACTACAACAACCAGATAAAGTAAATCAGGGCAGGCAGTTTCGATCTTAGAAATAGATCAAATCCTGGAAAATAAATAAATAAATAAAACTAATTATACAGTCCAATAGAGTCATGCTAAACCTTGACTTTTCACATTATATCATAACTAGACCTTCTATAGAAGGTCTTCAATGATTCAGGACTACCAGTTCAGCCTCCAACCAAAAGACCAAAAAAAATGGACAGTATCTAAATAACAAGGATAACAAGCATATGTCTCAACTATCAACATCGCAAGATAGATGAAGATGTCTACAAAGTTTGTAAAACTAGCATTACTCTAACAAAATCACAAGAAACATATTCTTCAAGTATGACAAATAAACTCCAAGTAGATAGCATTTTAATGTAAATGTAGCATCCTAGACATCTACTTCTCAGGAACAATAACTATTTTAATGTAAATGTAGCCTGTTTTATGGATGATCACTTCAAATATGAATATTGGGAAAGAAACTCAATTAAACAGAAAATATGCATGGCTAACAAAACTCTTGGGTGCTATAACCTAATCTTTTCAGAGATATAATGAATCTCATAAGCAGCAGAATTCATGAATGGTACGACCATACAGTCAACTTCCATTCTGTAAATCTGGGAACAAAGTAAAAACGAAAAATCTTGTTTAGCTCTTCGGGTACAAGGACACCAAAAAGTTCAAACTGAGATTAACAAAACACATTAAAGAAAACAACCTTTGTTCAACGTAAGGTTGCAAAGCAATTCAAAAGAAACAGAAGGAAAAAGGGTTGAAGATTTCTCTAAACATTTTAAAAAAAAAAATTGAAACATGATCAATGCGGTCTTCAGAGCTGGTGTACAACACCACCCTTCTAAAGCAAACAGCATCTACAACAGATTTCTAACTACCTACCAACAAGTAATAAACAAAATTTCTGTTTAATTGATAACTTTTATATTTCTGTTACAGAAATATAAAACTTACCAAGATGAAATGGCATAGCACCTCACAGCATGCTTCCTTTCACAACAGTATCATAAATAATTACTGGGTTTTAATCTCTTAGATATTATAAATGTTGTCAAATTTGCTTTAAAATAAAGACTTTTTTGTAGTAATCCATTTTATTTAAAGCTCTAATTATGCAGTACTATTTTGATTGTTTTCTATACAAATTACTTCATAAAGCAATAAATTGAACAGATTCAATCCCAAAGTTTCTCCTAGTCATAGTCGTCACTTATAAATCATATAAAGACCTCTGGAAACATTATGAATATCACAAAAAACTCTTAAGGACATAAGAAAGCAACAATGCAGAAGCCATTTCTGTTATAATGCCACATATGCCAATGTAATCTGATGGGCCATCAAGGCAAAAAGTATATATTTCAATGTAATCTTCGACATGATCCTGGCCCCATGGGAAAGAAGGAAAATTTATAAATACAAATGGAAAATAGAAAGCAGTGGCATTTAATATACAGCTATGTGCAAGTCATTTGAGTATGGCCCTGAGCTTAGCAGTCTAGAAGCTCCAGCCTACAAAAGAAACACAATTTTGAGCTTAGACAATTGCTAATTAGCTGCAGGCAGGAAGTATATACCTAGTATGTCTGAGAGCTATCGTTGCATCCTAACAAACTTCTGGTCAGAGTTGCTTGATAACAACCATCACAGATTATCTCAAAAAGATCATTCATCTTGCATCCTAGTTGTGGTCACCACCAAAAAAAAGGTTGTGATACTATCCAGCTTATTATAACTTGATATTTGTGACTACAGCTTATCTATATGTTCAGCAGCTTTCATTACTGCATCTGTTTCCACCTCTGTGACTGCTTGAAGAAGCTCCAAAGGAGTTGCTGCTGGGTCCAACTCATGACAACCTTTTGGAGCATTCACTGCTTCTTCACCTGTCAGTGAATAAGATGGCACTTGATGTGAAAAACGAAACATCTCTTCCTTCTGTATCCTTTTTACTTCCTTAGGATCCAGGTGACGGTGGAACACTGTTTTAAATCCAGCCACTTTCACTAAGGGGGTTACAGTTACACCCAGTTCTTCACTATAGTCCTCAAGTACTTCAACCATGTCATACTTGTAAATGACATCATCAGGAGTATGCTCATTCCATTCCGGGGACCAGTTTCTATAGAGGACCCAGATTTCACCTTTCTTGGGAACTATTTTGATAACACCACGAGAGCCCTTTTCCCACCTAACCTTGTGAGAGAAAATATTAATTGTTTCATTGACCTCATATTTGCCCACCCTGAAATCACCACAGGTTTTTGCAAAACCAGAAGCAATCCAATTTAGAGATCCAAATTCGCTGTTGGACTTTGAAGTGAGAAAACTCATGCACACTTTGAAAGGAGTGAAGGAAATAATTTTCTGAATCAGTGCATAATGACGAGGCATACCATCTTCTTCATCATAAGTGGCCCACACCTGATCACTTTCAAAAGATTTTTCTGAACGATCATTATCAAAGTCATGAAAATCTGAATCAGGAATATCCATTGACATTGGTTCCTTAATCTCGTTATCTGAATCACCAGGATGTTCATTTATTAAATTCTTCTCACCAGTACATTGTTCGGCATCATTCTTAGATTTGTTCAACAATTCCTCATCGGTAAAGTTACCATGAACCGAATCCTTTATCTTTTCTTTGTCATCGTTGCTTGGCTTTTGTCTATTTTTTTCACTTTCTTTCTCTTCTTTTCTTTCTGTGGTAGAATGCCACTCTCCCAATTTGCTATGAATTACTAACTTCGTCTTCTCGATCAGCATGTTTTGGATGTCCAAATGTGTAATATGCTGACTGAACTTGTTTTCCATAGCACTCATTCTAGATTTGGATAACTCTACAGAAACTCCACCGACACATTCGACACCAGAAACACCATTATGTTCCTTGCATACCCCTCCATTATCATTCCCAACATCATCACCATTGCCCCTTCTTCTTTTGTTAGGTAAACTATCACTGGAAGCAGCATTGTGCTTGACAGAAGCAATAATGTTCCTTTTCATGGCACTATTCTTCCTGCAAAAAGCCTCTGCTCTTTTGGCTGCAGCTTGTGCCTCTTCACGCTCTCTCCTGACTTTCTCATATGTTTGGTGGACAACATTTGCAGCCTGTGCAGCAGCAGTTGATGAAGCAGTTGCACTTGCAACTCCTGCTGTTCTGGAAAAAAACGCCCCACTGGAAGTTTTGGTTATTATATGAACCCAGATTTGCTCCATGTTGAAAAACAGAAGCTCTCATGCCTGAAAAGTTAGAGTTATTTCTCCCAGGACCATACACATTTTTGGAGTTACGGCTAGAATTCTGGTGAAACTGCCGAGATGCAGCCCACGAAAAACTAGGTCGACTTGTGGGAAGCACGATCTCCGATGCTAGGAAAGGCTCATGACAATTTGGGCAAAGAAGCTTGTGATTGAGATACAGACGGAGATATTCATACTGCATCTTGCAGCGGTTGCAAGATGTCCAGAATGTATTGGATTTTGGCAGCTGAGATGAAGGATGGGCTGTAGCTCGAGCTGCATTACTGCTATTCTTTGGGCCTCGTACCCTTGATGCAGCACTCTTGGCAAAATTATGGAAGCCATTGCTGGTCCTAGGAATAGTGTAATTTTTGGCCTGAGAGTACCTCTGACAGAATCCTTTAGCATTAATCTTCTGGTCATAGATCATTCTCCTTGACTTATCTGACAGTACAGTCCATGCCTCTGAAATAAGCTTAAAGGCACCTTCAGCACCAATTGACTTGTTCTTGTCAGGATGAAGCTGGAGAGCCAACTTCCTGTACTGTTTCTTCAATGTGTCTTCGTCTGCTGAGGGATTTAAAGATAGGACCGCATACCAGTTCATCTCGCCAGACACTTTGCTCTCCGAAGCCAGATAAACATCTAACGTTGCTATCATTTGACTGATGCCCTCCAATGCAGGAAAGAGATTCTGCGCCTTGGTGGCAAATTTCTTGGCACCTGATACATCCTCGGCCATGAACTTTCGTTCGGCTATCTCTTTCGCTCTAAAGGCCTCATCTTTATTGCATTCCATTCTGGAAACCTCTTTACCTGACACAAACCTTCCTCCCTCTTAAATTTCACCACCTAAGGCCAATTAAAACGCAGTGTTCAGCTCCATAGAAGCTACGAAACATTCCGTAAGAACATACTCTCCTCCGCCTGAACAAAAGGCAAACAAGGAGAAACACACAACTGAAAAGCACGAACACAGCATTGCAGGATTTTCAACCATGAAGTCCTACTGCTAGCCAACATTCATCGTAAATTTAACAAAACGAAGCCAAAAATTTTATCAAAATTCAATTTTTAATTTATTTTTAACAACATTATTGCCGCTAGGAGGACGTGCACGAACCCCAAATCCAGTGACATTACGAAGAATTGAAAGATTTTGAGTCGAACCATCTCCGTGCCTACCAGAACCCTAGCGTCGACAAACTCCATACTCCCAAAACACCACAGTCAAACACGGAAACAACCGTCAAGTACAAAGCAGAGGAGCAAAGGCAAAAAAGCTTCAAAAAGAAATCCGACAAAAGGCTTAAAGAGCAACGCAATGGTCAGAGCTTAGGGTTCTGGAAGCACGGAGCAGCGATCACTTAGTAATCGGTTCTCCCAGAAGGTGGGACACAGAAACCCTAGACGGCTCAATCTCCGGCCACCGGGCGCGGCCGGAAGCAAAATTTGGATCAAAAGCGGAACTGCAGTGGAGCAGAAGCGACCGAGACGTTACCCGCTTGGAGAACTCCCATTAATCCACGGGAATTTGAATTGCGAGGGCTGAATGAAAGCAAAGCAAGCACTCCACCTACTTTTCGCCCAAGTCGAAAATTGAAATACCAACATGCCCAAGAGCGAAGGGAAGAAGAGAAGAGGCATTTCCTAACTCAACCCCAACTGAAGTTAAAAGATTAACCCTAGTTGTTGTGAAGAAAAGGAAGATTCTAGAGAAACATTTAAGAATTATTTCGACCGCAAGGTATCTATTTTTAATGATAAATATAAGTTGAAGTGCATCTATTTTATATTTTTAGTATTTTAAGTTTAAAGCGATGAAACGACTTAATAATCATTTCAAGCACAAAATAAATAGTATTTTACATGGAACGACTTAATCATTAATAGTTTTAACTTAAATTATTAAGCATATCCTATAAATAGGTCAAAAGTAACGTTGGCGAGTTGAACTAAAATAATTCACGTGTTATCCACGTGGGAACAAACCTTGAGCCTCACTCACCCTTCTAATTCTAGCTGGAGTTGAAAGCTCTTTATGGATTTTCCATCTTTGATGATAATGATTGGTTGTTTGATAACCTAATAATTTAGAAACTTACATTTGTGAATCCTAATTTTTCTCTCATTTTGATATTAATATTTATAACAAAATTCTTAGAATTATTATACCTTACTTTTCTAATGCCTGATAAGCATAGTAATTATTTCTTTGGAACACAATTTTTTCAAGCATTTTTAAAAGTAAAAATCTAGAATTTTTTTTTGAAAATATCTTAATATTTCATTTCAGTATATAAATGAGTGATGGAGGATGACTCAAAAAAATAATATATATATATTTTAAATTATATGATCTTAAGGGCCCTTATAATCAAGGGTTTTGGAGTTAATGAGAAGCTATGAATAAGGTCAAATTTAACTATGGTAAACCATTGCTCTTACTTAGCTTCCTCCTCTAAAGGGTTGAATGAGGTTAGGTATGCTCCTATCAAATAGGGTAAATCTAATTTACGTTGGGTTAGGTTGAATATTGATTGATGGAGAGCTTCCTCCTCTAAAGGGTTGAATGAGGATAAGCATTCTCCTATCAAAGAGGGCTAGAGTTTTGCTTCAATTTTGTAGTGGCTTATTCATGTCTCATAAATATTCTAAGTAAGCTGACCAAGCTTCATACTAGATGTGATGGGATTTGTTAATTTGGATTGTTAACATTACCTTCTATAATTGTTAATAGATAGGAGAAAAAAAGCTAATTTTTATGTTAGATTTAGCACTGTAGATAAAAAAAAAAAGATGAGAGTGCAAATCTTCTTATTATCTTTTTTTTTTCTTTTACTTTTGATTGTATTATTTATATTTTTTGATATTATGATAATTTTGGAGCAACTTAGGGGTTATTTTTTTATTTAGACGTGTTGTACTCGGATTATATTCGATCACATATTTGATTTTAATTTGATTGAAATATAAGGATGTTAAATATGTTATGTGATATGTTTATGTTTGAATTTATCATTTTTTTTATATCATAAACTTTAGATATAATATCTCTTATTTATAACCTTTAATGAGTCATTATGTAGATTCCTTTAACTTAGCACAAAGAAAACATATGAAGCATTAATATATATCATAACTTAAAGATTTATATATATAATAGTTAAAATTTAGGCTAAAAAATATAATTCAACACCAAATTCACTTCACTATCTTTTGGATTAAACTAAGTGAGAATTATATCTCATAAGGCACTTCACTGATTGCATATTATGAACATAAAATAACACTTTCATCTTAATAATTATAAAATTATAAGTTTTATGTGGTATGGATCAAAATTAGGAAGAGGAAAACTTAATTGATTTCATTTGTTTAATTTGACCATTAAGCTCTTAATTAGATACAAGTGAACTTGATCATCACTCATTTAATCTCTTAATGATGGCTTATGATTAGATTATATATTTAGGTACTCATCCTTCATTTTTGGGCTTCTCTTTTTATTTTTAATCTGTCTTCTCACTTCTAAAATTTAATTTACTAAATTTTTTTTTCTCAAAGATGTTGAAAGAGTGTCCTTCATTTTTTTTTCATAGGATTTTTTTGTCTGTATTTTTGGTGGGAAGCTATTGTAGGAGGAGAGAGCTCTTAATTTTCTTTCTAATTTGAAATTAATGGAATAGAGCAAGAGAAGATTAAAATAAATTAACTAAAAGATAATGGACAAAAGACAAGAAGAGAACTCCCAAAAATGAAGACTTTTGAACAAATCCTAAATGCTTAGACAATAAAATAAAATCCTATTTATGCTTTAATAAACTTTATTTTCAATTCTGATGTCATGAAATATAGTAGTATAAGAGTACATGAGATGTTTAATCAGTAATATTTTAGATTAGAATCCTAAGGAAATCAAAGGGAAGGTGGAGGCTCAAGGTTTTGTCTTATTTTGGGTGTCTTTAATATTATCAAACTTAATATTTTCTAAAGAATTTAATAAGTCGGAAACCATGTAAATTTTTTTTCTTTGTTGCCTTAACATAACACATATTGAGTGAATCGATGGTTCCTTTTTCTTTCTAGTTATTTTTATGCATCAAAAAATTATTATTTTTTAAAAAATCTTATTTAAAATTTTTTAATCTCCTTCGTTCATATTCTGATATCGTCATGTGACAATAGTCGATAATCACACAAGCGGTAACAAAAAAAGTCAAGATTGACTCAACAAGATATCTCGGATCCGAATAGGATAGTCACCTGTTCTCACACTGTTCGATATTGTACGAGATGACATCGCATAGTACAAAGCTACTCTGAAAAATTCGAAACGACTTCACACTGACCTGTTCAATGCCAACCTCGGACAACTGTGCGCACTCAAGATCAGATCAAGTTATGCTTATGCCTCCGATAAGGCTCCACAACAGTTTCGTTATGCTCATTCACGTCCAAAAGAAATCCTGAAACTAATGTTCTTCGTTTCAAACATGCACGAGGAAGATGCATGAGCATTAAGGCAACTGAATTCTTCGTTTCAATCTTTCTTCAGAATTGCTCGAGTATGTGTAGAACCTAATACAAATTCCATAGCTTTTATAAAGTCCAAGCACTGGTCAAACTCCGGAAACAATAATATGCTCTTTCAGCAGTACTGAATCTGTGTATATATATACACATACATATATATGTATACATACATATGAACATATATATATATATATATATATATATATATATATATATATATATATAGAGAGAGAGAGAGAGAGAGAGAGAGAGAGAGAGAGAGAGTATTACATGTGCTTCATCACAGTGTTGACTCGCGATTTCCATAGAGGTGCGCATACACGACTTTGGTCCTATAAACCAAAATGCTGCTGAAGATAACTGCAAGAACGCAGAATCCTGACATCAACAGGGAAGAAAGAAAGAAACACGCAGTTCCGTCGCACTTGAGTGCCTTCTCGTCGCCCAGACTTGCTCCGGTGAGCGGCGAAGCCGAGTTGTGGTGCATGCGAGCCTGTCTTGATGCTTCGTAGTCGTACATGCCACTGACGATGACGCCGGAGAACACCAGCGAACCAGCTGGATTTGCCACCGTCAGAAAGTTGTACAGTGCTCCGAAGTTCTTCAGACCAAAGAGCTCCGAGGCCGCCGCCGGCACGATCGACCAGTGAGCGCCGTATCCGAGCCCGATGAGCAGCGTCCCGACGTGCATCGCCCCCGGCCAAGCCAACGCAAAGCAAAGATGGCCTACTGCCATTAAAACTTGAGCCACTGCCAGTGCCGCAGGCCTCGGGTACGCGCGATCCCTGCTCGGATTCACAAGAGTAAGAGATGTCAGACCATAAAATTACGAGTGAAGCATTGTGGAATCTGAAGAACAGCAACATTTCAAGAACTAATTGAAGAAAACAGCAGATGAGAAGAATTTTATTGCATTGACAGCAGCAAGTGCAATGGAGAAGGCATTACCTGACGATAACCTCAGACACATAGCCTCCTCCAATTCGTCCGAGGAAGTTCCATATGCTGATCATGGAGACAAAGATGTGAGAGTCCTCGTACCCCAGAGACTGGCTCATCTGCCCCAGGTTATCGATCACCGTCAACCCGGATCCTGACCCCAACAACAGAGAGAAAAATAGCAGCCAAAAGTCTGCTTTGATCAGTGCTTGCAACAGGGTGAAGTCCTCCCCCCTGTGCGGACCTCTTCTCCGTCTCACCCTGACGGCTCCTTCTGCTGCAGCTTGGAAAAGCCTTGCCTGTAGCTGCACAATTCGCTTCTGCCTCTCCGATTCAGGGAGCGAGTCGACTTCCATGGGCTTCTCGTCTTCCACCTCACTCAAGATTACCTCTGAAGGCCTTGCTGATCCATCTCTTTCTTCTTTCTGATGCTCTGGTAAGAGACACTCATGAGCGAGGTCAGGTTCGTCGGGGTAGAAGGTCATGAGCACAGGTATTGCAACAGGGACTGTGAGAACAGAGAGCAGTATGAGTGTAAGCAAGATCGTAACAGCTGGGCTCAGGTCAACCAGATCCTCGAGCAGCATGACACCCATTAAATAAGCAGCGAGGAGCAAGCAGACACTGTAGATGAAGGTGAAGCTCGAAGCATCGGAAGACCGCACTTGTTTGTGGCCTCCAACAGGTCTTACGATGAACATCAAGGCGATCACCACCATGGCTGGCCCAACTGCGAGCATAAAGATCAGAGCTGCGTGATCCGGTGTGTGTACGATGGCGTAGATTTGGGTTATAATGGCACCACTCAGGCCTGCAAATCCCTTCAGAATGCCCACGACGGGTCCCCTGCTTTTGGGGAAGTTCTGCACACAAGAAACTAGAGCAGCAGTATTGTAGTACGTCTCCCCATTGTTGCCAACAAAGATGAGGATGCACATCTGCATCAGGAACACCAAACATACATCAACTTGACACACCAGAAATCAACAAAAGCAGCAAGATCGATAAGAAATAAAGCATGGTACAGTTCGGGAACTGCAAGTGTAGAAGATTTCAGCTATCACAAGAACAGCATCAAACAAATGGATTGATGAACGTGAACCGGCAAAGAGTTATTCAGATTATGTTCACCAGGAAGAACATGCAAATATACTGAAGAATTAAGATAGGATCAAATTAAGAATCATAAGATATGTTTGGCAGAAAGGATACCAAATCCGACTTACCACCCACAGAGGCAAAACCGGCACTCGCCCTGTCACGACGAGCCAAACCAATCCGTAACCGATCAGATTCTGCAGCG
Organism: Musa balbisiana; assembly: GCA_004837865.1. Classification (NCBI taxonomy): domain Eukaryota; kingdom Viridiplantae; phylum Streptophyta; class Magnoliopsida; order Zingiberales; family Musaceae; genus Musa; species Musa balbisiana. Next base: position 711,988 of record CM017195.1, read on the forward strand.
CGCCGATGAGCAGAGCAGCCCAGAGGGGCAGGACCTCGCAGAGGGTGCCGGCCAGGAAGCCGACGCTGTCACCGAGGTCCTTGGCCACTCCTAGGCCGGCGATCTGGCGCTGGTTGTATCCCAGGGAGCTCTTTATCACCGGAGAGATGCTGCCGAACAGGTAGCCGATCCCTGCACAAGACTGCATCCACATTGCCGCCACAAACACCAGCCATCGGTTGTTGAACAAGGACTGCAGCCTTCCGCGGAACCTGCTCATCGTCGCTCACCTCAGTAAGCTGAACGAATTGAACCAAAGATGAGATCTTTGGCCCTTATAAACGGTGCCTGGACCAGAGGCAGCAAGGGAAAACGATCGAGTCGGATGCTATCTTCCTTTTTCGTATTCAGATTAGTTATTCTTTTCTTTCCTCCTCGGTCATTGCATTTGATAGCTTCGGAAGAGAAGAAATCCGGGTGAGAAAAAAAATAAAAAGTTGGATCCTTTGCTTCGTTTTATAAGCTCGAACCTTTCCCTTTTTCTTCCTATTTTTCCTACTTTGTTCGTAATCGAACAAAGAGTTCGCAATCGAGTAAAAAACAGAGGAAGTTTCGGAAAACAGTTCTACTCTTCTTGCTCGGAAGGGATAGCTAATGTGAAGAGTTTAAATCTATTACAAGCAGAACAAAATTCCTTTTTTTCCTCTTCACCTATTTCATCGGAGCTCGCTATATCTAATCCAACATTTCCAACTTATCTGTTTCACCAATTCCGAACCACTTCATCGTCGTTGCATCCGAAACGTGTTACCTTCCCCTGAACCGAGCGGGACACGTTCCTCCAGTTATAGCAACACAGAGAGAGAGAGAGAGAGAGAGAGAGCATCTACTTGTCAGTGCATGCTTGAAAGTTTGCCTGTGAATACATCGCACCAAGATGGCACCTGCGGCTTCTCTCCACGAAGACTAACATGCCTCGGCTACTGTGGAGTATGGAGCAAAGCAGTATCGCTGGAGTGAGTTGTGTGTAGAAGCTTGCGCAGCGACGAAGCTGTCTGTAGGGCACATTAATTAATGGTGGAGGGATTCGGTACTTTGCGCGTTTGGTTCCCTCTAGCCCGGGTAAGACGTAAACGGAGAATAGCTAAAGCTAGTTCTTGGTGAAGGACGGAACAGTACCGCAGCTTCACCGGGCATTTAACGGCCGATGATGTCATGCACCCACACCCGGGTAAAGATGATGATGATTGATTGAGGTAGAATATGGCGGCGGAGACATACGTCTTTGGATCAAATCACGAGGTGGTTCGGTGATATTTGGCTTTAGCATCACAGGGTATGTATGATCCACTGTATTGTTTTGGACTATTTGTCTGAGGCTAATGTTATCTCTTCTTGATCTTGTGATTATGAAAATGATTATCTTGTGATCATATTTTATTTATGTTATTTATTAAAAGAAATCCTGTCCGGTTTTTTTTTTTTTCTCACACATCAATGAGACGATATATCTCTTGATTTATTCTGTTTTAATTATCAAGTCTATGTCCATAAATATTCTCAACTATATGGTATTCTTTTATGATTTCAAATTTTGATTTCTGAGATGCAAGATTATATTAATAAAATATTAGTTTTATCGTATATATTTGAACTTGACTTATAACTTTTCAGTAAAATCCTGTGTGCAAGATTATATCGATAAAATATTAATTTTATCGTATATATTTGAACTTGACTTATAATTTTTCAGTAAAATCGTACAAATATATTTATTGTCTAAAACGAATAATTTTTTGATTACGACGCAATCAACACTCCAATCGAGTAGGATCAGAACACAGGTAACCGATCAAGTATTTAAATTGATTGATGTGTAGTACACAGGTGTCGTATCATTGTTGCTATGGTCACTTGAAATCTGGATCAGACACTTTTCATGGTTTGCATTGATCATTACCCCTAAATTAATTGTAGTAGAAATATGGTAGAACTCTTAATAATATGAACGAAAATAGAAAGGAATAATAATAATAATAGTAACAATTACCCGTACAGTTTCATCATGCGTGTTACAATCTCTTTCTGAGATCATAAATTGCTGGATAGAACATATATGATCGATCAATCCTTTTTCTCTCAAATAAATTTTCTAATTATATGATGAAAAAGGAAATGTAGAATGATTTTTTAAACAAATTTAAATTGACTTCACCAAATCAAACATCTCATTTTTAAGTTTCTTGATAATAGATTTTGATAGGGAATTTAGAAATAGATAATATATGTCATGTGATGACTTATTATATTTGGACAAGAAAAAAAAAAAAAGTCAAACCAACATAATATTATATATAAAAATTAAAATAAGATGATTAGTACATCTTATATTGCCACTGTGTAGGAATTCTTGTCAAGTAAATGCGATCAAAACATGGAAATTATGGCCAACAATTGAGAATAAATATCAATTTTTAGCATCCCATTATTGCATTACTAATCTTTTAGATCAGCAGCCATCAGAAGAAGACTGATACTGAATCAAATATAAGACAAGAGCAATAAAGGGATTTCAAAGAGGATCAAAAGATCTAATTGGGATAGGATTCAAGATCAAGAATGTTGAACCATCTAATTAAATTTTCAAATGGAAAATTAGGATATAACTATGGTTATCATGTATAAAGCAAAAAAAAAAGAAAGAAAAAGGAATGCAATAAATATCATACCCACTCTGACTAAAAGTCATACTTATCCAACAATATGTGATCTATAATACGTGATCAACATAAATATTAAATAATTAAAGGATATTTACACTATATTAAATTTTGAACGAAGAAAATAATTATCAATATTAAATAATCGAGTATTTCAATACTCGAAAACCAAAGAAACGATTTGTTTGTCATTCTCCAGTAAAAGTAAAACTAAAAGTGAGTTGCCAAGAAAACTAATAATGGTTTATTTATTTAAATCCTCTTAATAATTTCTTTTGGCTGTGCGAATCATGTGAGGTTTAGTAGGGAACGATTTCATCGACTGGGTTCCACAAACAAGATCCTCGTGGACCCCACCTCATCCTGGCTCCTCAGGCCGCCACCTCAGCAGGAGTCGGCGCACTTAAAACCATATGTATAAAAACGTGGCTTCCACCCTACCAAGCATATCCATTAACCTCCTTCTAATAGTCGAATTATTCTTATTTTATTTGGTAGACGGCCCCCTCCACTGCACCAATGATATATACCCGAGGTAGTCCATCTCTCCTACTCCGCTCTTTGCGTTTCGTTCCAATTTTCAGGGTTGGTGTTAGGATTCGTGCTTCTGATCCGATCCGGAGATGCGTGGCGGCGACCAGCAATCACGGCTCCTCTACGAACTCTGTGCCCTCCTCCTCGCCGCCCTCCACTTCTCTCCCCATGACGCCCCTGCCACCCTCTACCCGCCCGGGCCGGTGTCGCCGGTGGGGTTCGCGTCGTTCCTCCTAGGGGCGTCGCTGGCGATGATGCTGGGCGGGTCCCTGACGTTCTTGATCGGGTTCCTGCTGATGCCCTGGGTGATCGGCCTCTTGATGCTGTTGTATGTCGTCGAGATCGTCTCCAGTTTGTCCGGCTTGGGCAGGGCGATCGTCTGCCCGGATGCCCCCCTCATGGCTCAAGGAAGCGTCAGGTATATATCGATTTCTTTCTATTCCTTTTCACATTTTTCTTTGTTTCTACGATTGACGGTGGTGTCTCTTCTCATTTGCGTCTGTTCTGCCCAATTTGTTTGTCTCCGTTTTACTGTTTATAAGCTACGTCTTGAATCGGAAGTGTTCTGACCTTTGGTTGGATTGTTCCATAATATGTTCACCGAGGGTCTAAAATCCTCCTTTCGTATATGGATAGTGTTAGTGTCAATTTTGTTCGTCAACTGGAGATGATGAAATTTATCCAATCTGTATTTTTGAATATAGTCGTATGAATCGGGAAGAGTTCCACTTTAAGATAAGGAATGATTTGAGTTCCATCACTTGAGGCGTTAGGATAAGGAGTTCCACTTTTAAGTCGTTAGGTGACTTGATCGGAGGTCAGTCATTTTGAGTTTGAAAAGGGTTCAGTCGTCTGATCTCCGCTCGAGTCCTACAAAACTTGTGGTAAGGGCATGTCCAATAATACCCTTCTAAGTCAATTCGTGGGGTCAAAAATACCAAGGAGAGTTCCAGAGTTTAGAACATGGAACATGTATTTGTCATCGATTATAGAGTATTAAGTGTTTTAATGCGTATGCCATTGCTGATATGGCACACCAGGATTTACTAGCTAATCAGATTCTATGTGTCGAATTCAGATTGACTGTGAAAAACTGACATATCATTTAGCGCTCCCATTGCATTTCTGGGTATGGGTTTATTTGTGCCGGAGTACAATATTTATCTCGGGATCCTGATTGTTATTGCTTGCATAAAAAATGGTTAAGAGGTGTATCAAATGCTTTTGTCATGGGCAGATCCATCGCGCTCAAGAGATGCTAGTGCATCGATCACATCGACTGTATATGTATGTCCTAAGGGGACACATTGCACATTGTAGATGCCCTTTTTTTGTTATAGTGAGTGCATTGAGCACTTTGGACGCTTTTGTTTAAGATGGACACATCAGGTGCAAGGAGATACTTTGCCCGATTATGACACATCGAGGTGCTCCAAATTCCTTTGTTTGAGATGGCCAAATTGGATCAATTTTGTCATCTCGAGTTGATGGCTATACTATGGAATTCTGCAAATCTTATCGGAAGATATTGGGGATAGTTTCTATAGTTCTTTCACCATTTTTCATGAATATGTGATGTTGCTTGATGATTGGGTTAAAACTTTACTGATCTTTATGAATATATCAATGATTTTAGACCCATATCTTCGTGCAATGTGAATTAGAGAATCTTGACCATACCATTGCACAAGGATCTAAAAGAATCCCAAATTTCCTCTTTGGTAAAGGGATGTTGCTTTGATGACCAAAATTGATACTAGCAAATAGAAAGAAACTTTTGATGGGTGAAGAGGAGGGTCTTGATCTCTTAGGCCTCCAATGTGATTTTTTTTTTCTGTTAAAGTTGTATCGCATTTTCCTTTTGATAGTGAAGAAATCTTGTAGGAGGTATTTGCATCTTGTTTTTTCACTGGTGGTCTTCTACAATCTATTCAAGAGCATTGAAGTCCCTGCATAGAGCATGCATCTCCGGATACCATTTAGACGTAACTCTATCTTCAACCTTCTTGAGTAGGGGGATAATCTTAACTGGATTGGAGGCAAAAGAAGAGGACAAATGTCAATAGTAATTGAGCTGACTATAACGTGTCATTTTATTTTCATGCTTTTATATGATCGCAATTTGATCTTTAAAACTGTTCTTTATGACATCAAGATATTTTTAATGAAGAACTCTGATATAAGAGATTTTAGAAAAAAAATAATGTGATTTTGTTCATAAAGGTGGTTATAACTCCCATAGGTATAGCATTAAACAAGTTATATAATACTGAGAAAATATAATGAAATAATAATTTCAATATTCCAATTATTAAGTATACTATAATGATTTCCACAATCATATGAGAATTTGCTACTTGAATCACAGAAGATGTTTTTTGACCAATAACTACGTGAACACATATTGTGTCTTATTGTGCATTGGAACCCATGGCTGTGGACTTGGATCCATTTCTATGGAACATATTCTTTACCAAATGAAACCCTCGAGCATATGAAAAAACTGGAGAAATGCTTTCGTTGTTGCCGAATAAGAAGTCACTATGCTTTAATTATCTCAATATTTGATGGTTTTATAAATTTTAAATAGTTCTTAAACCTTCTGTTTTCACGGTAAGTTTTTAAGATTACAAGGGATGAAACCAATTCCTGATTCTTCCTCTAGCGAATGCAATAGCAAGTTATAAATGTACAGATTTGTGTTGGATCGGCACAGCATAAATAGGAAATTGATGGAATTGAATAGTTTTGAAATTTTATTGTGAGTTAGCATCTAAAGCTTGTGATTCTAGGGTACACTTGCAAGAACCAAGGACTTGTAAGATGGCTGAAATATTTACAAACTGAACACAAGTAATAGGATCATACTTCATGTTGTCTGGTATTAGGTGGACTAGGTAAATCAAGTCAAAATCTTGATAAAGTGGTTAATTCTGTCTTATTTTTAAAATACATTGATGCAAGAAAATCCTTATCTCATAGGACAAAACCCCATGAATGGCCCCACTGAAGAGAGAGCACATCTACACATACCCACAATCTGAGGCAAAAGAAGTAAAATATTCAAGCCAAGTAAATCTGGAAGAGATGAATAATTATGCTTACAGCATGAGCGAAGCATCTTGCACAGAAATAGACCCACAGCCTGGGTTAAATATAGACAAATCCCTTCGAAGGTAAATTTGGATCATCACAAAAGCAAGAAGAAACATTAAAAGGATTTATTGAGTAAAAAGATGCAAATGGTCACATTTCATTTGGTTTGACTTATGTGGCAATGCTAATTACAGGAATCAGACATCATGAAATGTGATTGGTTGATCACCTTTTTGGTATCAGTAATTTATGCTTGATAGATAATCAAGGCTGTTACTAAGTGATAATATTTAGTTGACTACAAGTAACACTGTGATGATTGCATTAGTGATGGTATATGGATTATGTAATTGATAATTCTCTGATTGGAGCTCTTTTCTGGGTGCTATTTACTTGCTAGATTGTTTTAAGTGTCATCTTGTAGTGCCTAATAAGAACCCAAAGTAACTGTTTTACAGGGTGACATGGTTAAGAGACTTGGTTCTGTAGTACATTGAGTTCCCAAACAGCATTGTTGGTTATGCCTGAAGCAATACAACTGAGTAACCTGAAAATGTATCAACTGATAAATGAATGAACATATGTTTGATTTAAGTTTGTGAAAAAAATTTCAAATGCAACATGTTCTATATTTCAATTATGTGACAGCTAAGAAAAAATATAATAGACTGATCGGAAGGCTTTTATGTTTGTAGTCCAAGGTTGTGTGCTACTATGATGGAGTTAATAAGGCTCATAATGCAGATAGCATCTAATTTTTGTGACTGAATCTAAATGATTTAGTTTGACAGTGTTTTTACTACATGTGTTGCAATCAGTCTGAATTTACTGCTTCAGCCACATTCTGAAAATTAAGAAAGAATAGTTTCTTTATAGAACTGTTGTGTTCTTTATTGAACTGCAAGTGGTACTTCAGGAGGATAAATGAGTTCAACCTTACATGTCTGTAGCTTCAGATTTAAATTGTGAATATTTATTTAATGGCGGCACTAATATCAGGCCATCATACTGTTGTACCACCACGTCTTCGAGGAGAAAAGAACAATTTGTGCAGATTTTATAAAAATGATAGACATCGACATGGAGTAAATGATTGCAGTTTGTATTAATCAAGCAGTGTTTAGAATTGCCTAGGATTTGAGGCATAGATCACACTTCAGAAAACAGTCATTAAAGAAAAGGTTGGTGATGATTTATCGGTACAACTTTTTTGACTTCATGGTTACTAATGCATTGGCATTTCATACGGGAAGGCTTGCGATTTCTTAGCCTGATCAGGGAAAGAGTTGTGTGTTCTTGTACTTTTTTAAAAAATTATTATCAATATTTTTCTCTTTCATCTGATCTTCCTAATGATTTGGAATCATAATATAAGTAAAAGGATTATCAAATTTTCTTTTTGATCGAAAGGCTTTTTATTCAATAAAATAAGCATAGCTTGCACAAATGTCCTCTCGGCATGCATTTGTTTTCACATGTTGGCATTATTTGACTGCTGTGGCACATATGCACTAACATGCATAGAGCTTATCGTTTTTGGAATTCCCTAATTGTAATATATTTATAACAGACTTTTTGTTCTTTCTTGGGCAGATCAACTATTTTCCAAGCTGCCAATTGATTAGATTTAAAACGACAACTGATTGTAGAATAGCCTCTCTAAGTTCCTGCTGGACGCCGGTAGTTATTGCCGGTCAAGCATGGATGTGATCTGTACAAATCGAAACCAGTCATAGTATCTGCTCTGCCTGGGCTGATATATATTTGTCCTTGTGTTCTCTTAGGTACCATGTAACAGCTATTGCTCCTTTGTTATTTTTGTTTTTATTTTGGAAGACCACTTCTGCACTAGTTGTTGGTATGTAAAAAAGTTGAACCTTTTTTTTGTTGTTGTTTGGAAAGGAAATCTATTAAAGCTTAGGCAGGGGCAACAAAACCAAACAGGTCAATCAAACTTTCTACCCTGGGTTCATCACAGATTAGTTTACCTATTATGTGCATCTTGGTTCAATCTATAATGTACATGAACAAAAAAATTAGCATTGACTTTAAAGACTAAAGCCCAAAATGTATTCAGGTTTTTGGGTACTTGAATACTCTTGTTACAAAAATTGATTCATTCTATATCCTTGATGATGTATACCTGACACTTGAAAGTAAATGATTCAAGATTAAAAGATCCATCACAATGGATGTTATATTTGCAAAACATCCATTGTGATAGGATGTGTCTTGCAGATAGGGCATAGTAGTATTTGTGAGCAAAGAATGCTAGCAATATAATATGAAATAGGTCACATATTCCACATTATCTTCCATATGAATATTTTGATCTTGGGGTAAACCTCTACGTTCCACAGCAATCATCCACCTGACAAGTGATCACTCGGATCTCTCTCTCAAAAGTTGGTATGCACTCTTTGCAAAGACCTAAACCCATTTGCCATCAGAGGGGGCAGCAGGAATCTTCAAATATTTATTGACCAAGTAGGGGGTGAAAATAAGAATTCAACAGCACAACCATTTCGACCATCTGGATTAGTTAGATTAGATAATAGTAGTGACAGAATTAAAGCTATCAACGTTAACAATGATAGACCAATGGCTTATAGACACAGTATGAATTCAGAGATCATTCCAACAGCGAGTGTTAGAGAGTCATCTCAATACACTTGTTGAATCTTTCCTTGGCATCAACAAGCAATCTATACTTCTGCTCAAAACCCAAGGTTTTTAACTCCTCATGCTTGGCCTTTAGGACCCTCCTCATCCAAAGCTAGTCAGAGTTGTTTAGAATTGGGGTATACTGTTTAGCACAGATAGCCTTCTTAGCTACCCTTCTCACTTTTAGACTTGCTAACAATGTTCCAATTGATGAAATTTATTTTATTATTATTGCCCTCATTATTCCAAAAGAATTCTATGAAGATTCTTTCGATTTTGTTATGAATCATATCAAAAACCTTAGAGATCATAAGAGTATATATAAGGATCGTATTAAGCACAACATTGATGAGAATGATCTTTCCAACCTGAGATAGAAAGCCCTTTAAACCAACCATGTACCATATTAAGGCTTTGTCGATAAGGATAATTTGAAACCTCTCACTAAACCTTCTATAAGATACAAAAAAAACCCCAGATATAGCATAGGCTAATTACCCTCTTTGACAAACAGAAAATGGTAGGTCTTATTCTTCTCAACAAGGCTGGCATTATGATTAAGAAGTAAAATTTTAATTTATTTTTATTTATGATAAGATTCATATTCAAGAAGAATCATCCTAAGATTGTCCTGGGTATTAATGTTCCCTTTGAAATCAATAAAAAAGTCATCAATAAACATACCATGAATGTTAAAAAGAGAGAATTTCTTAGAATCGAAGATTTCCTTGGAAGTTGGGTTTTTAAGATACTAGAGTCATTGGGTAGCCCCAAACAAACTATGGGTCACCTACAACAACATAGTTCATCTCCTCTACTGAATGGAACTAAAAATTAAAGAAATCTTTGATTAAATTAACTATTTGGCAGCCCATTAAAAGGCTCAAAATTTGGATAGAAATGATTTGAGGAAGCCGAGAGGGGGAGTCTTACCTAAGAACTTATACAAATTGATTTATAAGTCTATATGTCTTGGGATCCAACTCAACTTTGAGTTTTGTCCTTTTTTGAATCCGATATAATTTTTTTTTTTCAAGAGTCTAGTTATCTTTCTTCAATGCTTGAAGTTTTTTTGAATAGGTTGGCCAAAGAAATAAACATCTCATTTTTAGGATGATGGGGAGTCAGTTTGTATTGATTCGCGATGTTATTATAGCAGGACTCACCGAAGAGAAGGGAGAGGATGAATTAGGGGAGAATGGAAAGAAGAAGTAGAATTTCTAAGAGGAGAGGAAAAATATAAGCAAGCATCTCGTACTAGAAACCAAGAGAGAAAGTATTATCATGAAAGTTTTAAAAAAAATTATTATGTCATATAAAATTTAGTAATCGTATGTGATGATTTTTTCTAGTAGAAGACTCTATATATTTGTAGGCTTACTGGTTTATTTTTTCAATCTAATTAATGAATAAAGTAAGTCATGAAATTTGTTGACAGTCAACTTCATAATTAATGTCTAACTTATCTTTATAAAGAATTGATAAAAAAAAAATTAAAGTCATAAAGTTGTTAACTAACTCAATTAGTAAGAACATTTATTGTTGATAGTCTCATCTTTACTATTTATCTTTAAAAATTGATTAAGATAGATAATAATAAAAAAATAAAATTAATCAAAAGAAGAATTACATGGTTTAGTCTCCTTTATTCACATATCATTAAGTATTTTATTATATAAGAACAATCAAAATATAAAAAAAAAAAAAATATTAAATCTAAACTCACTCAACTCCATATCTTTTTATACATAATCTCTCATAAATTCTATCTATCGTAAAAAAGAAAAAAAAAATTAAAGCTCTCAATTATTTTAATTTATTTTTTAAGATATGAAATCCTTAATTTGCAAAGAATCCTTTTTTTTTTTTTCCTCCAATTGAAATTTTTTTCAAACACAAAAATCCTTTTTGAGCCAATCAAAATATACCAAAAAAGAAGTTGCTGTTAGTGAATAATTCCAAGAATGTCCGACTCAATCAAAACATCCTCCGTCGCCTCACCCCAAATGGACCAACACAAGCAGCTTTGAAGTCCGCCACACCCAATCAGCCACGTCCTCGGCTTGCTTAACCTATCCAATTACGGCATTGAAAACCTGAGCGTCGATCGATGTGTTCCTTCCTTTCCAAAGCAATCAGTCTTTGGACGAAATTAATTCTCAGCTGCATATAATAAAAATATTGTAATATTATTATCAGAAACAAAAAGGCATGTTGTAATCCATCCTATGCAAATCGATGGACCAAACAATGGAGAGCAGTCGTAGCATCTTAAAACGACAACTGCCATTTCCTTTTCATGGCAGTGGTGCAGCAGCTGCAGGGATGGATGGATGGATGGATGTGAACGCATTTGCATTAGCTTCTCCTGACGAGGACCGATCCCTGCGTCCACTTTCTCCCTAACGGGTCCGCTACGTATCCATGATAGCTACCTTCTCCTCCTGCGAGTTTGTGTTTCTGCATGCAGCCGGAACGACTTTCGTCTCCCATCTCATGAGGTGGCAATTTCTGCATGCGTTTGTCATGCTGTGTGAACGAAACATCAGATTCACTTCACTGGCTCTCTTGCGGCTCTTGGCTCTTGCGAGAAAGGCGAGTACTCGATGGACAATTATTAGCACCGGTGTGTACGAGAATATTTCTCAGGCACTTGCGACAAGGATGAGTGCTCGATGGACCCTCCCTCATCCTCCATCATTAGCTTCACCTAATCAGTGGAGTCTGCTCTCACACGCAAGATCAAAGGGTTGGCACTGAGAACTGTGTTTTCTTTGTCGTACGTCCGTTCTCTAAACGGACGTGTTTGAGGAAGGCCATGAATCCGGTGACTGTCATGATAGATGCAATCATTTTATTTGATTCTCGTCGTCGTAGAGAGAAAGAATCAATCCTGGAAATACTAGAAAAAAGAGAAGAGGCTATGCCACATTCCCACTTATGTTTAGAGTGAATGGTGTCCGAATCCACAGTGTCCTGTTCGAACGAAATATGTGCATATAAATGAGGAAGAAAATGATGAAATAGCTGCTCTTTTCTGCTTATATTTTAGCATGAAGTTTTATTGCTCCAATCTTATAATTGCTAGTGTGACTCGAGATGCTTTAAAGCATCTGATCAGATCGATGTCGGATGAGGTTCTCATTAGATATTGTTTCAATTAAACTTCCAATTAGATACTGAACAGAGAATGATCCAACCTCATTGACTACTTCTTGGTTTACTTATTATTATAGTCGATCCACTAGCATTGATAATTAGGAAGAATATTTTGTGTAATAAAAAAATGTTTTAAATATTTTTTATTTAGATTTTGATGACTTGATGGATCGTAGACTTTTTATTTTTTTCTGTTGACTAGAATGCTATGTGTCATCCCTAATATGAGGAGACGAACATTTCCCCTATCACCTATCCATTAGCAAAAGTGTTTGAATGAAACTTAATACGAACTTAGTTGATTTTGTCTAAGTTGTACAGCACCTTTGCGTGTCCATTCATAAAGGTCAATCTTCATAAAACCTCTTATGGTCCCTTAAGATTTAAAAAAAAAATGATTAAAGAAAATATTTCACTCGGGATCAACAAATAATTATTTTAACAAACACTATATAATCAATGTAAATTACAATCATAGATTTTACCAGTTCTAAACTATCCAAAATGATGTACTATATAATAATCGATCCATTCATTCTTCACAGTTCTCGTACGTCAATATGGACCAATTCTTACAAAGGCCTAATTATTCTTGGACTAAGAAAAACCAAACAAACCACCGAAGGACTTCATTGGATTTAATTGAAGAGTCATAAGACGAAACAAGAGAGGAGAGCAAGAGTGAGATAGAGAGAGATGATAATGGCTTCGAGTAGAAGATGGTTTGAAGACTTTTATTTCCCTCTAATCTAATCGGTGACTTGTGGTTAAAATAAACTCCTCAAGTATCACGTCGGGTTGGAGATAACTAAAACAAATATGCACACTGTTCGACTTATACATAAAACTAAACATATTTTAGGTTTTTCTATACGTTAATAATATTTTAATTGAGTAAGTATATGACAAAGTTGCATAAAATCCACAAATTTAGTAATTTCTCTTAAACCACTTCGAATTTGAGCTCAAGAAACTCTTATTTTCATTAATTCCCTTAAAAAGGACACTATGTTTTATATCTATACATACTTGCTTGATATAAATAAATTAATTGTTAACCATGATTGGTTGGAAGTAATTAATCAAGATTTTTCGGATGGCATATTGAAACGGATTTTAATAGATCCACTTCATTAACATTTGTAACTCCAAATATACTTTACAAGAATATACATATATATATATATATATATATATACCTTAATGAAAATAAATTGGGGTATAAATGGAAAGGATAAATACGTAAAAAAGAACCCATTATAATAAGTGAAAGTGGTTGTGAAGTAACAATCATCAAAAGTTAATGCAGACTGCCGTAACCATCCACTAGTATTTGTTGTTGTCGTTGTGACGCGCTTGTTTTCCTCCTCCTCCTCCTCCTCCTCTCTCTCTCTCTCTCTCTCTCTCTCTCTCTCTCGCCGTTTCTGGTTTGTTTCTCAGGTACAGATATTAAATTTGTACTTGTTGGAGACCGTTCTCCTGTTGTCTCACGTTGTTCTGTCGTCTCTCTGCTCTGCCCCTTTAATTCACGTTTACAAGAGAGAGAAAGAGAGGAAGAGAGCGAGAGGGGGGAAAATTTAGTTGTTTTGTGTTGGTTTCTCCTTCCTCCGGGCTTCTTCGGCACTTCCCCTTTGCTTACTCACCGAGTCGGTAGACCAGTGTTGGACTCCGCCGTTGTTTCTGCCCTCGATTTGATTCCTTTACCCGCAGCTTCAGCTCCCTGCGATCCGATCTGAGGCCGACTCCCGGAAGCCGAGGATGGGTATGATCCAGGCGGGTATGTTCCGATTTCTTTTTCTTTTCTCTTCTCTTTTGCTTTTAGGCTATGGCTGCTCCTGTGGTCTCTTATTTCTGCGACGAATAAGAATTTGAGTGGAGTTTGGTGATAATATCGGAACAGGAACTTAGATTCTTCTTTGTGAATGGTTTGGCAAAGATCTTGATTCCTTAATAACGTCGGTAAACGTCCAAAATTTCGACTTTGTGACCTTTTGCGAATTGGTGCTGATCTACTTCGCCTTCTTTTTCACTGAACCGTGGATCACAGAAAAAATGGTCCTGAAAATTCAAGCTCTCTCTCTCTCTCTCTCTCTCTCTCTCTCTCTCTCTCTCTCTCTCTCTCTCTCTCTCTCTCTCTCTCTCTCTCTCTCTCTCTCTCTCTCTCTCTCTCTCTCTCTCTCTCTCTCTCTCTCTCTCTCTCTCTCTCTCTCTCTCTCTCTCTCTCTCTCTCTCTCTCTCTCTCTCTCTCTCTCTCTCTCTCTCTCTCTCTCTCTCTCTCTCTCTCTCTCTCTCTCTCTCTCTCTCTCTCTCTCTCTCTCTCTCTCTCTCTCTCTCTCTCTCTCTCTCTCTCTCTCTCTCTCTCTCTCTCTCTCTCTCTCTCTCTCTCTCTCTCTCTCTCTCTCTCTCTCTCTCTCTCTCTCTCTCTCTCTCTCTCTCTCTCTCTCTCTCTCTCTCTCTCTCTCTCTCTCTCTCTCTCTCTCTCTCTCTCTCTCTCTCTCTCTCTCTCTCTCTCTCTCTCTCTCTCTCTCTCTCTCTCTCTCTCTCTCTCTCTCTCTCTCTCTCTCTCTCTCTCTCTCTCTCTCTCTCTCTCTCTCTCTCTCTCTCTCTCTCTCTCTCTCTCTCTCTCTCTCTCTCTCTCTCTCTCTCTCTCTCTCTCTCTCTCTCTCTCTCTCTCTCTCTCTCTCTCTCTCTCTCTCTCTCTCTCTCTCTCTCTCTCTCTCTCTCTCTCTCTCTCTCTCTCTCTCTCTCTCTCTCTCTCTCTCTCTCTCTCTCTCTCTCTCTCTCTCTCTCTCTCTCTCTCTCTCTCTCTCTCTCTCTCTCTCTCTCTCTCTCTCTCTCTCTCTCTCTCTCTCTCTCTCTCTCTCTCTCTCTCTCTCTCTCTCTCTCTCTCTCTCTCTCTCTCTCTCTCTCTCTCTCTCTCTCTCTCTCTCTCTCTCTCTCTCTCTCTCTCTCTCTCTCTCTCTCTCTCTCTCTCTCTCTCTCTCTCTCTCTCTCTCTCTCTCTCTCTCTCTCTCTCTCTCTCTCTCTCTCTCTCTCTCTCTCTCTCTCTCTCTCTCTCTCTCTCTCTCTCTCTAGGTTGCTGAAATGTATAACATGTGAAGTCAATTAAATCATCCAGCCATCGTGTAAACATTCCAACAGAATTCTGACATATAGGCACAGTCAGTCTAGGTTGGCACTTTTTTGCTTCTTACATCCTTCACTCTTTGGGGACTTCTGTTCATGCAAGCTGATTGACTACATACATATCATCAGCAACTCAACAATTCTTTTAGATAGGTCGAGGATGTCAAGTCAAATTAAGGAACAAGTGCAATTAGATTCATAATCTATGGAACATTTTAAGTATTTTGTCATAATTAGTATGGATTGACTGAATATTGGGATTCTTCATACAAATATAAGTTGTTTTCTCTTGTGTTGTTACAGGATTTGATATGAATAAGTTAAGTGAAGAAGCCCAGTCCCGGTGGTTGAAGCCTGTAGAAGTTTTATATATTCTGCAGAATCATGAAAGTTTTAAGATCACTCAGAAGCCTCCTCAGAAGCCACCTAGTAATGCACATACTCTTCCATATCTTATATGTACATTATGATGATGTGCTCAAATAGGGTCATCTTCTAACTATGTCAGCACAGTGCTGATTTGATTTCTTTTGACAGGTGGTTCTTTGTTCCTTTTCAACCGTAGAGTGCTTCGTTATTTTCGTAATGATGGATACTCATGGCAGAAAAAGAAAAATGGTAAAACTGCTCGTGAAGGCCATGAGCGTCTTAAGGTATGTGCTAATAGCCTTTTGATATATTGATGCTTTTTTTATTTTATTTCAAGTTCTACGAGAAATGTTTTTTCCATGGTGTGCAATTTCGAATAATACCGCCTAGTATGAGCGGTACGTACCGGTCCGTCAGCTAACCGGTACACGGACCGCCCGTTACTGGATGATATATATATATATATATATATATATATATATATATATATATATATATATATATATATATATATATATATATATATATATATATATAAGGCGATGTCGCATCGCCTTTTTCGGCAACGTCACCGAGGCGACGCAACATCACCTTTTATAAAATATTATACATAAAAAATCATATATATATATATATATACTGAGCGGTATACCGCTCGGTATACTATATCGTACCATACCAAGCGAATATTGAAACGCCGGTACGATACGATATTTATACCTTGGTTTTTTCATAATAGAGCCATAAAGTTTCTGCAGAGTTTAGCTTGTAGTTTATCCTTTACTGGTCATGCTTAGCTTGTCTCCTGTCGTATAGCTGTTTATTGAAAAAATAATTTATAAGCAAAACTGTTACATAGCTTAAAGATTTAGCATCTCAGCCCAAAATTTTATCTTCTTCAATGCCGATTTAAAACCTTGTAGAAAATAGAAATAACTTGGATCGTGCTGCCATATCTATTACCTTTCAACACAACATGAAGAAAATACCTAGAAATCAATTTTCTATGCTATCTCCATGTACGAATTTATAAGTCTGTACAAATAAAAACAAACAGAGGATCAAATCCAGACAATGGATTGTTATGGGAGTTAATTTCAAATATACCTATTAATCTTGCAATGAAGGTCTGGAATCTTTTAGACTGAAACAGGTAATAAGAGGACCTACAACTAAAAAATTAACATGAAATTCAAGCTTATTGAATTATATTGAGGTTTCCACAATGAGTACCTCCATAGCAGGGTTTCGGATCTCGACCATACCAGTCTGAATCAGTATTTACCGGCATGACCAAGTATTAGTGTTAGAATATATAGCTTAACATCAGCATGATACTATTTATCCTTGTTTTTGTTATTATTTTATTCAATGATATCACACAATATAAGTTAGTATACCGGTATTGGACCAGTCCAATAGGAGTATCAGATCAAGATTTAAGTTCTTTCTTCATAGTATGAAACTTATACTCAGAAAGTAGTCAGTACTCAGCAGTTATAAAATCGAGTTGTGTGTTTGGCACTAGTACCATTTTTAACATATCACAGACCTTATTACAGTTCTTGTTAGTTTCCTTGTCCTTTTTGAAAGAACTAGATCCATATCCATGTTATCATCTGGGTTCAAGTTGCTATTCATCTTTCTTCGTTCTTTCTTATGGAAAAGTTCTGATTTAGTTATAATTTTATTACCATTTAGTTAACAGCAGTAATACTACTGTTCTTGATGTGCTTTTTATGCATCGTTCTTGTTATATGTCCTTTCATGGCTAGGTTGGGAACTCTGAAGCAATAAATTGCTATTATGCCCGTGGAGAGAAAAATTCTTGTATTCAGAGGAGGAGCTACTGGATGCTGGATCCGTAAGATTATCAACTCTAAGTACATCTGGAGAACTAGAACTATTACTATTACCTCTCCTTTTGTAATTCTCATCTGGATCCTGCATCATGATAATAATATCTAATTTTGGCATAAATAGGATCTAATAATATCTGATTAGCTATTGCCTATTATGAGCAATCTTCCCTGAAACATGAAACAGTTGCCAAAGCTTGAAACATCGATACCGAGCAAAGCTTGAAACATCGGTACGATACGAAATTACAAATTTTGTCTTGAAGAATATGGAGAAATAAGAACTTATAATAAGTAGATAGGACCATTATTTTTGGATGCATAATATAAATAACATGTAAACAATCTATCTAATCATATGCCCGTCTCATTTATAACATAAAAAGCTATCATATAAGATAACATGGTTATCCCAAGAAGTATCTGTGAAGTATTCCATAACTATCCTATCAATGCAACAATTATGGAAAATGAAAAAGATATTTCGAGCAATATCAAAAAGAATGCCAAAAAGTTTCATGTTTGACATTTATGGAATATGGATATGACAAGCAATTTGAAACGACCACGGATAATGAGCATGTATGAAGGTTAACACATATAATTACTTTTGAATTTATTTTTCAAAGGCAGTTAGTAGGCTAACTTCTAGAGGATAGTAAAAGGATATTTATTTTAAAGCATATATGAAAAAATATATAGGTGCCGACAGTGTGTTTTTTTGTTAAACACCCAACTTGTCAGAAATACTATGAATTTCCTCCATAGAACCTTAGTTATGTAAATATTTATAGAAGGTTTTATTCATTCATCTCTAGAGCTCTCAACAGAACATAGTCTTCCTTGTTAGTTACTGCAGTTTTCGCTCTAGTTTCAACTCCCCGTGTCATCTGACGTGTTCTATATTTTGTTAATCTTCTACTTGTGATTTTTTGATATGAAGTAAAAAAGTGGCACTTAAAGAAGAAACAATATAATTACTTTGCATGTTTATATTCTATTTACATTATAAGTTAGTTCTGGCCTTTTAACCCCCAAATAAATCCAGTGTTACTTGGACACTCAACTGGACCTGAGATGTATTAACTGTGTTGGATGTGGATCCACATGTTGGATACTCATCAGTCATGACTTAAATTCGATTTATAAAGTGAAGGAAGTGGACTTGTTCAGCATTTAAGCTTCTTTGAGTGCCATCTTAAAAGATTTCACGTTCTCAAAACATTGATACAATAAGCATCATATACAGTCCATCAAAGTGATATTTCTTCTAATTTTCCCTGCATCTTGTTTTCTCCTCAATGCTGCATTGGATACTCAACTATATGTTTGAGTTTCTCATTTACTTATCTTTTTAAATCTCAAAAAATGTCATGTGCCTGTGAATATAATCCATATTCTGATACTAATTTTTGGAATGTGGATTATTGCCTCATGACTTTCCACAGACATCTTTGACGTGAGAGGGTTGATAGATAGTTCAATGGCTCTTCAATATATATGCATCTTGAAGTCTGTGTTGACCGTTGATCATGGCTGACCAAGTTCTCTAGATATCATGTTATTAGTGGATTTTCTTTTTTATTTTATCTTCTGCTTCAGGTTTCTCCTCTCTGTGAGGTCAACTGTGTAGTTGTTGTTCTGCTAAGTATATTTTTCCTTTTTTGTTCTTTGGAGTGATCAGTTGCGATTTTTGGTTCTGGAATTTAGCTTGGGTGTGGATGCATATAATTTTGTGTACATTCACTAGTCCTTCAGTATATAATTTAGCTTGGGTGTTGAAATATATAATCATAGCCGAATTTGCAACTGTGACAACATCCTAGCATAGCCGTTCCTCTTTATTCCGGTAGAAGTACCAATCCTTTTTCATAATTGTATTTTATTTTCACTATATATGCTAGTTTACATCCCATGGTGGTATTATGATTGAATTCATGGTTGTTTCCTTCATACTTCACTAAGAATAAATAACAAGATAGGACTAAGAGCTTTACTAAGGTTGAATAGCAACTCAATGGGTAACAGCCTGTGGTACTATAACAAATTCCTTTCTATTGAAGTTACACTAGTTGGTTGAACTGATTTATTGTCTAAACTTGATCTGGTTTTGCAACCATATTGCTGTATTCACAGAATTTTTATTGTGTGTTTACTTGTGTTCAGGGCCTACGAGCACATAGCTCTTGTACATTACAGAGAAGTTATTGAGGTTTGTTATATTTTCTGCACATACTTTTTTTTTCCGTTGTTTAAATTGGGGTCTCAGAGTAAACACTTCATCAAAGGAGGCAATCAAAGATCAAAATATCTATTCCTCAAGCATGCAGCTAAGATACAACCTATCCTTTAGCACTCTCCTTGGAGACCTATTTTCACATTTTTCTGTGAGCCTTTGCATGAATTCTGAAATGCTACTTGATCAGTTGGTTATGCTCTTCAGTTTTCAATTGTTCTACTTAGTATTGGTGGTGCTACAGAGTATCAAATAAGACCTGGTCAATCCTATGAATTTGAATTTATATAATTAAATTACTCGACAATTAGATTAGATTTTGAACATTATATGATTATTTGTATCTTTGTTTTTTCATTGGAAAAGGTGGGAGGGCAAATGAAGTTATGGGTTCCGTAACCAACTGGAAAAAATATATTATTTTTATCCTATACAAACGGGAATGAAAAACAGGTATACCTTTTCTAGAAATATGGATGAATGGAAGTTTAACTCCTAAGCGAGTACTTTACGATGCTTCTTATGATTTAATTGGTTTATTTATTTCTTCTCTGCATGAAGAGGAAAAGGATGTTAATTCCAAAAATTATAAAAACAGTATACCCCTTTCAAATAGGTTAACTAATCTAAACAAAAACAAAAAAGAAATTCCATTGAAATTTATTTTTATTGACCAATTAGAATTACCTTCTAGTAATCGTTTCAAAAGTCCAATATACACAAATTCTTGGACCTTTTGAATAAGAGTAAAGAAGATATTATGAGAATTGAATATTTTCACATAGAAGATGTAAAAGAGATATCAGAAACTCTACAAAAGCATTTTGCAATTGATTTATTTAAGAATGGGTTTTCATTTTAAATCCATTATAATTATTTCATCTTCTTTTTCTATTTTTCTTTTTTAATAAAAATATAAGGAAATATTTATAAAGAAAAAGAAGAACATTTGTTTTTAATCTTTTTGGCACAAGCCATATTTTTGTGGAATGATCATAATCAAATTAATGTATCTAAGGAAGAGGGATTTTTATATGAAAACAAAATGTGAATGACTTCAAAGCTTTCTAGCTGTAGCCCTCAAAATGATTATGAGTACAAAATGTGAATAACTTTAAAGATCTCCAGTTATAGCCCTTAAAATGCTTCCTGAAACATCAGGTCAAAAGTTATATCTATGAGATATCTGAATGTTGAGTGCAAGCGAAATATTTTTCATTATCGAATGAGTTGAGGGTTGAGTCTACTATCAACTGGGCTGTCATCATGAAATCTATAAATTCATTTTGATTCTCGAATTTTAAAATATGAATACAGAACTTTCTAAGAATGGTCCTCAAAATAACTGGAAAGATATTAGATTAAGATCAGCGTTTATGAAGATTATTTAGAGCTCTTCTGTATTATCTAAACTGAAAGTCGAGTGCAAATTTTCTTACATAAATCATCAGTATTATTATGGTTCTCATTCCCTCTTGGAAGTCAGCATGCTGCTATGAAACAATGTTTAGTTGCAACATCAAGTGAT
This sequence comes from Musa balbisiana, assembly GCA_004837865.1. Classification (NCBI taxonomy): domain Eukaryota; kingdom Viridiplantae; phylum Streptophyta; class Magnoliopsida; order Zingiberales; family Musaceae; genus Musa; species Musa balbisiana. The sequence continues at coordinate 733,258 of CM017195.1, forward strand.
TTAACTATTTTTTTCTGTGCAATCTAGGGAAGAAATGTGTCTGAATCAACCTCAAGCATCTCAAATGAATCTTCTTTGACATTGAGACATGGTACCAGTGTCAGTAATGATCAAGCACAATGTTTTCCTTCTCACACTAGTGAATTTAATGAACCTTGTCAGAATTCGTGCAGTCCAGGATCAGTGGAAGAAGTTAGTTCTAAATCTGATAGAGGAAGTAATGGAACAACCCAGTTAAATGGAATGGAGAGATCAGAATCTTGTCACCAGTTATGGCTGCCAGAGATCAATATAGCACTGAGAAATATTGAAGAGCAGTTAAGTTTAGATAATGACGTTGAGGATAGTTTTGTTTGCTCCAAAACGGAACTACTTCCATGCAGCAATCAAAACGTGGAAACACATGGTTTACATCTTCTGAATCATGAAACAAGAAACTCCCAAGAGGAAACACATCGAAATTCATTTGATGAATTTAAACAAATGTCAAATGGTCATATCGAAGATAGCATGCATAATCTGTTGAATAATTCAGGTATGTGTTGTTTGATCTAGTTGGATAAGTTTTGATTGAAATTTCTCTTGGTTAAGGTAGGTAGGTATATATTATTTGGTGCTTGATTAACTTAACTAAAGAAAATAGTTCTACACAAAAAGAAAATTTTATCAGAATTTAGTAAGCAATCCTTTTGCCCTTTATTAACTTGGTTTAAACTGTAAACATTTATCAGCGAATGATTTAACTGCCCTTTATGATATAGCTATTCAAATTTTGAATTTTTTTTTATACTAGTCAATAACTATTAGAAGTTGGTAGTTTTCTTCACTATATGAACTTATTGCCACCTTTAGTTATATCTTTGCAAAGAATGAATTCCCCAATCATGAAAATTTTATTTAACCTGCCAACTAGCTAATATTTGCATATTATAAGCTTCTGAGTTTGACATTGACATTTTATACCTTAAAGATGGTCTAGTTCCATATGATGGATGATGGTTTTGTTTTTACCATTGAGCATCAGATACTCTTAGATGGCTTCATGGATCTCCATTTCAGCAAAGTTATTCTTCTGAAGCAGATTATTATGTAGCTAACCACAGTTGTATGAAGCTAGGGACAGATGAAGCTCCCATTTCAGCTGAAAACAGTGCATTTGCCTCTTACCTTTCAGATATATGGTATGAGCAGAGTCAATTTGAAGTGCCTTTGGGAACAGAATCGAGTTTGACTGTGCCACAAGGACATCTGTTTACGATACGTGAAGTCTCTCCTGAATGGGCATTTTCTTCTGAGAATACAAAGGTATTGATGAAGTCGATTCCATGACATTATGTAATGTTGTGCAAGCATGCTAGGAGTTGGATTATGTCTAATTATGTCTACTTTCATGACCTAACTGGCCTATCAACTTCGTTTGGCCTAAACCATTGACCAAAATACTTAGACTTAAATTTATAGTAGTATACTCATCAGAACCTTATAAAGCAATCTTAATCTTGCCCATTTCCGATGTGGGACTAATCGGGGGTGTTACAGGAAGTGTCTCAATATGTAATAAGTTTATTACTTTATAATGTGTACTTGTTTTAAATATTCAATTTTGTATTAACATCTTAAATATAGTATAATGTAATTCAGATGTAAGAAAATATGAAGAAAGATCTAATACATTTTACTTCAATGTTTTATTTATGACCAAATTTTAATTTTTTGCTATTATGATATATTCCAATTATTCTTTATTTTGTATACATAAACAATTGAGCATATGAAAAATATTTGGAATTGCTATGCATTTTTCCGTCACCAAAATGAATATACATAGCACACAATTTTTAGAACTGCTATTTGTTTTTCCTTTCCCAAAATCAATATGCACAGTTAAAGTGCATATATCCTTTTCTACTACCAGTTGGTTTGAATTCTCATCTTCAAGAGAGTAATTTGTTAGATAATATTTCTTCATTTCATCTCAACTGGATATCATAATATTGCAGGTTTTAATCACAGGAAACTTTCTTTGCAGTCCTTCAGAGTGTGCATGGGCTGTATTATTTGGAGATATTGAAGTTCCACTTGAAATTGTTCAGGATGGTGTTTTACGTTGCCTGTCTCCACAGCATATGGCAGGAAAGGTCAAACTGTGCATTACATCTGGCAATGGGAAACCCTGCAGTGAAGTGCATGAATTTGTATTTCATGAAAAGCAAGAAAGAACAATCTCCAGTAGAGCCTTATCTCCAGCGGATGCAATAAAAAGCTCCAATGAACTCTTGTTGCTTGTCAATTTAGTGCAGATACTTTTCTCTGGACATTTTACTGTAGTTTCTCAACTGGAGCGTGAACAAGAAGTCAATCCTTCAGGGGAGATGAAAAGAGTGAAAAATCAGTTGGAGTTGATCATTGAATCAATCCTAGTTGAGTCAGAGCCTCCAGAAGTGATAATGAATTTAGTTCTGCAAGAACTATTAAAGGATAAACTGCAGCAATGGTTAACATCCAAACATGAGGGCAATCCTGATGAGGGTTCTGTGTTGTCCAAGCATGAGCAATGCATCATACACATGATCTCTGGCTTGGGATATCGGTGGGCCTTACACCCAATTCTTAACTCTGGCACGTGCATAAACTACCGTGATTCAAATGGATGGACTGCACTTCACTGGGCTGCTAGATTTGGAAGGTGACTGAAATCAATGAAATTATTGATTCCCTTAGACTGACCTAGAAATGACATAGTCTGTTAAAATAATTTAAAGGAGAAGATATTGACCTAAATCATAAAATTTCAAACTAATCTCTAATATTTTGCAGGGAAGAAATGGTTGCTGCACTGCTTGCTGCTGGTGCTTCAGCTGGAGCGGTCACAAATCCAACCTCAGAAGATCCAGCTGGCAAAACACCAGCTTCTCTAGCTGTTGATAATGGTCACAAAGGTCTTGCTGGATATCTTTCAGAAGCCGCACTAACTACTCATCTTTTTTCTCTTACAACTGAGAAAACAAAGATTTTGGAAGGGTCTGCTTCTTTGGAAGCTGATAGAGGTGTGGACAACATATCTGAGAGAAGGGCCCACTTGCAAGGTGGGACGGAGGATCAGCTTTCACTAAAAGATTCATTAGCAGCTGTCAGAAATGCCACTCAAGCTGCAGCCCGTATACAAGCAGCCTTCCGTGCCTATTCTTTCAGGAAGAATATACAAAAAACTGATATACTTCAAGGCATATATGATATATTTCCTACAGAAGTCCATGGACTTTCAGTTGCATCCAGGTCGCATAAAACTCTTTTTGGTTATCATGATCAAAAGTTTGATAAAGCAGCTGTATCAATTCAAAAGAACTATCGACGTTGGAGAAGACGCAAAGAGTTCACAAAACTGCGTGCTAATGTTGTGAAGATACAGGTTATTGAACTTTTCATTTTTATCAATTCATAATTGAGTTATAACTTGCACAAAATTATTGAACATAATTTTTATCCGTGAAAGAAAATTATGTTATTTGTGTGTGTGTGTGTGTGTGTGTGTGTATACATATACATATACATATACATACATATATATATATATATTGTAAAATAAATATGGCCAGATTATTTAAAGTTCAAGAATCTTAATTCCTGATATTAGTTTGCTAGAGAGATTGGCACTTGGAGGTAGTAACTATGGAAATATAATTGTTTGTAAATCAAGTTAATTATAGTGCATCATGAGGCATGAAAATTGATCCTTGTACATCATACTTTTTTTATCAAATACCAAGTTCTTAAACAATGTTGTACCTGAGTTTAGTGTGCTCACAAGTTTTCAACCCATTGAGAAGAAAATTAAAACTGGAATCTAAAAAATTCTTGCATCTTCAGGTTGGACAGAGTACTTGATGGTTTTTTAGAACTTTTAAAATCATTAACATGGTAAATTATTTTAGTTAAAAGGATGGTGAGTATATACTTGTTGGTTGCCCTTTCATTAAACTCTCAATGAGTATGTGTCACTTGGTGTCGCATCCATTTTATTTTCTGTTTTCATTGGCAGACTCATGTAAGAGCTCATCTAGCAAAGAAAAAGGAGAAAGAATTTCTTTGGAGTGTTGGTATACTAGAAAAGATCATGCTAAGGTGGTATAGAAAAGGAGTTGGCTTACGAGGGTTCCGAGCTGAACTGGAACCTATTGATGTGGAGGAAGAAGATGACGTAATCAAGGTTTTCCGCAAACAGAGAGTCAATAAAGCTCTGGATGAAGCTCTATCAAGGGTCATATCTGTGGTAGAGAGTCCTGAAGCACGGTTGCAGTACCGCCGGATGCTCGAAACCTACCAACAAGCTAAGGTATAAAAGTTAATATTCATATGACACCATATGCTTTCCCAACTGCTGTAACAAACTCCAATGTGGAGATGGTGATATACCGTTGAACCAGCATGAAGAATGAAAGGTTCACATATATCATGTAGTATGAAATTTTGCATTGACCATTTCTATTGGAATATTTTAACTATACTATCGGATCTTAATAGCTTTGTCAAAAACCAAGTGATTAGCTTTGACATTGTGATTAAAACTAAAGCACTAGTGTCTGGGCTCTATTAGAGTATATAAGCCACATGTTAATGTGGATTTGTGCTAAGCAAATAAGCAGATTCTGTTTTCTCTTGCTGTTGTTTTCTTTATTTAATTTTCAGTTGAGACAAACATGTCCTTGGAGGTCTTTGGTTGCACAAATCATGAGCCAATGAAACTGAATAATTCTTAGTTGGGAATCGAGAATTTGAGGTCCAGTCATTGGTTCTTATTTCCTCCAGAAGAATCCTAGGAACACTTTGATGGTTCTCAAAACTGTCATAGGGATCCGATTTGCAAACTGGTTGGCTAGGTTAGCAAAAGATAACAAATATACTAGGGTTTGGGTTGGGAATCCTCCAGCAGAGCTGGACTTTTTGGTTCACTCAGATGTGAACGATGATGTTTTGCATAGTTCTTCCTCTTTTGACTAAAGTTTAATTTTTTTCCTTTTGAAAAAAGAAACTGTCACAAATGTTTTATTGAAACTATTTTCTACATATTGAAAAATGTAAAGCACCTTACAGAGCAAGTAGCGAAATACAAATTCATGACTGCTGCTTCTCATGTTCTTTCCATCTATTGGTTCCCATATAAGAGAGCTGACATCTTATTACAAAGTTTTCATTTTTACCCAAAAAATTGATTGTGTTGTTGGGAGCAATATCTATGACAACAGTTTATCTTTTTGTGGTCTGTACATGGATGATAACCTATGCCTTTTCCTTCTCTTTCTGTGCAGGCTGAGCTAAGTCAGTGTGGATAATGTAACCACAGATAACCTTGTGCATGGAAATACCATTACAACATATTTCACTTACCCGAGAAGATCGACTGAAGTTGATCAAACATGTAGATGTCAGTGTATGTAATAAAAATGGCATCTTTGTTCCCCAGCAAGGCAGTAAGCTCTTCATTTTGTTAGTGCAAATGCATTCTAGTGGTTGTGATGTGTATAACTGTTTACATCAACATATGTTTTCTTGTTAGATTAATCTTTGTATTAACGATGTGTATATTTATGTTCTCTCAATTTGTATAACCTTACTCCTAGTTCAATTTTGCATATTGCTTTACTCGAAAGCACTATAATTCTGATTGCTGGATTTTTTTTTCTTGGTTTAAGGCTTAAGGAATATGTTAGTTATTTGAGCCTGGTGGTACTGGATTTTTACTTGGGGATGATACTAGTGATCCCCTGTTTACTGGTTGCAGGTGTATAGATAGCTGGAATGTGTTGTATTGTGAAGCTACTGCTATGAGAGATGGCCTTCAGGTGGTGATATAGGATAGATGTAGAATAATGATCCACATGGAATCTGATTAAGAAATGTTGGTGAAGGTCTTACACAAGGCTATTCCACCTCATGGATTATTAGAGATATAATTGAAGATATTTGACACACATATATTGACCTCTTTTGATTCCTATATAGACTCCTTTTGTTTCATAGACTTTAGTAATATTTTTTTTTTACAAAAATAACTTAAAACTAGATGCAAATGATTTCCAAATCTTGATCACTTGGGAGGCTTAACATGTATCATGCTTCTTATAAGAGTCCATTGCATAACGAGAATCTTTCTTTGGCAAATTCATGATTTATCATGATTTAAAACTAATTTTTTTTGTTTCAAACCATGTCCTTATCATCGAGAGAATCTAACTAGTTATTAAACATACGAAAGTAGCCAAGCATTTATTTTCCATGCTTCTCGGAGTAAATGTCAAGAAAATAAAAATTATATACTAATAATGAAGATTAATTATCGTTAAGAATTATAATCGATAATTTCATAAGTTCTTTATTTTCTAATAAAAAAATTAGATGTCTAATTAGAGAATATGTTATTAGATAATAGAATAGATATAGACTACAGCAGATAATTGTTTTTTAACCATATTTAGTTTAGTTTAGTTTATCTGTTTCTAATACAATGTTGAATAATCTCATATGTGAAATCTCATATCAATTGTATAGCCAAATAGTTAGTTTGTGAAAGTAGTTGATGAGGGGCTATAAGTTGTTTATTCAATAATTCTTTTATTGATCCATTTCTTGTTTTTATATTATTATCATATGAATTTGTCTCTCCTATCCTCTTCACAACAATATCGTTAAAAAGATTAGCTTACAGTAAGTACAAGATTTAGATGGTTGTTGTTTGGAGATGCCAATCTTCTTAGTATCTTAAGATTTCCTTTATCATTCAGAACTTCGTTATTTTGCTATCCTTTTCTTTATCATTCAGAACTTCTTCATTTATCTGGCAATCATATGTCCTTTTCCAACTATTCAATGATGTGAGCTTTCATAACTGTGGTTCTTAGAAAATTATTGCAGGGATGGAGACTGAGCTATGCCAGTTAGAAAAATTTATATATTGAATGTGAACATTGAAGAAAGTACTTAGCATTAAAACAAAATTAAAGTGACAAAAAAAAAAACAGAAATGCATCTCTAGACACTGGTAGACTATTTCTTCTTTAAACATGAATCACCACTGAATTAACAAAATTGTGTTGAGCTAGCAAACAAGATTCAGAAGAGGGTCGGGCCTTGGAAGAATCAAAGCAGCATGCAGTACAAGCTAGGATGACAGCCCTTGTTCCTGCTCTTAACAGGTAATTTATGTGGATGTAGTTGGTGCCAACTTGTTATAATTCTTGTGTTTCATGTCTTTTCAGGTACCTCCAACGAGTAAAGCACAAAGTTTGGATGAGAGAACGATGTTGAGAAATATGATTCCTTACATACTCCAAACAACAAAGAAAGAGATGAGAAATAGTCAAACACTCCCACATGTTCAACTTGCAGGGTACATCTTTTTTAGTATATATATACAAATATTCTAAGATGGTGATTTGATCCAATATTTTTGAGTTTGTATGTTTATGTTAGGAGGAGATGTTCTTTGGATTTGTGGAGGGAAGCATGACATGTAAAAGGCATACAACCTTCTCCTCTAGTAGTTCTCATGAAATGCTGCTTCATTTTACTCTCTTGAACACAACACGATGCTTGCTTTATCATCGATCACCAATACTACTTAATGATGAGTTTTCTAGGAAGCAACTATCACAAAAAGAAATAAATAAATGCCTGGAAAACAACCTTCCATCAAGAACACCAACATCCACCTTAATTGTGATTAATTGGTCAACTGTACTTCTATCCCTTAGTAGGTGGTTTGACATACTATCACACAATGAATAAGCAACTGGATAGAGCCATGGCCTCATGATACGATACTTTAGTGATGTTTAGATTTTGGTTATGTGAGACACTGATTTGAAAGTTGCTCTTGAGCCACCTAAAAATTCAACAAATAGTTTAGTTAATCATTTTCACAAATTATTATGTGTAAACATATTCTTGAAGGGATGAATTTGTTTGACAATATTTACTTTTTTCATATATTCTGTTAGGCTAACAAATTAGTGTTAATGAAATAGTTCTTTTGGGGGACAAAAAAAAAGGTTAAGAAGTAGTTTAGTTGATCTTTTTCACCTTTTTCTTTTGTTATAGAACATGTGCTTGTGATTGAATAAGTATAAATCCAAAGAACCAACAAACCACAAAGAAAAAAAAAAAAAAAGGAAAATATATTTTTTAAAGAACATCTTATATTGGATTATTTTAATGTAAATGTATCATCCAATCGATTAATTTATTAATCTGATTGATAATTTGATGAACTAATGCTTGGTCGAGTCTATCATATTCTTAACCTCTCTCCTCACTTCCCATTTGATAAACTAATGTTCAATATTCTCGAATGTAATTCTTAATCTATATAATAATACCAATAGGTGAAGGAGAAATTTTTTAAATAAGAATCAAAACTGCAAAATGTGTTTTATATAATTTTTTTTAAAAAAAATCGCCTTACTTGTATTAGCATTTAAGCGTATAAAACTATTGATATTAATCATGCTATAGTATAAAATATAATATTGAATTGAGAATATTGAGATGAATATGTTATTTTCTTTAATTAAAAAATAGTATTGAGATAAAGAAAAAAGATTGAATATGGACATATTTTAGTACTTCAAAACATATGAAAAGAATAAGATCAAGACCAATAAAACTTAGAAATAAAGTAATATTATGTAATGTTATCACTAATCAAAATCACATAGAATGTCTCTCGTGTTAAAATTCGGAGGTGTCTGTCTTAAAAGCTCGATATTTTTATGTACTAAATTAAAGATTAATAAATACAAAATTTGTACCCTCTTCCGCCTACTCCTCTTAGCCTTTAATCATATCGTAAAAAGTATTAAATCTATTAGAGGCTATCATTATTATTATAGTAGATGAATATTTGTAAACGAAAAGATGAAATCATATATCCTATGAGAGGGCCAATATCACATATAATTGACATAGAAATAGTAGAATTAGTGGTTCTTGTTCCACCTATATCAAAGGAGATTTCCTCTACCACTTTGTATCACCTATACATGATATTAGATTTATCTTGCTAGTGACTTATACCACCTCTTAGGTAACTTTTGTATCAACTATACGTGATTAGAGTCTATAACTCCAATGTCTTCTATACTAGTAGCTTTCACGATGGATTTAGTAGAGGGTATGTGTTTTATACAAATCCTAATAGCATGTCTAAAGATATTAAGATGTGAACATCTCATTGATTTTTAATCATACTCCAGTCTAATACCATAGTCTTTAGAGAAAAATACAGGACATCAAGGAGATTTGAAGTAATAAAAACTTCAATATATATGCTCCCTTTTATCATCAGAGAGCTACTCCATAAACAAAAGTTTCTCAATACAATTAGTAATAGAGATGAAAAATTTAAGAATCTATATAGACAAAAGTTGAATAGTTTTACCCAAATTAAAATTATAAAAAAAATCGATCCTCTTTAATTGAAAATCATGATCCCAAGGTCAAAAAATTTATTTTGAATAAATTAAGAGTTAGACTCTAGCACCCTATTAAGATCATCTAGGTCACAAAAAAGAAAACAAAGAATCCAACATTTATAAATAAAATTTTCAAGGAAATAAAAGTCTTACGAGACCTAATTCTTGAAAATGAGGATGGGAGTTCAAGAACCAACAAAATATCAATTAGTGAGGTCTTTCTTAAATATTTTAAATTTGATTTATGGAATAAGAAGTGAATAATGAGATTTATGCTCTTTGTGTCAAGGTTTTTATAGAATAAGACCTTTTATGTATAGCCCTCTTGAGTGCTTAGCGGACGAGGGGAGCATATAATTATAACAACATCCAAATGAGGACAGACAAATAACATTAAAGTATCACAGGAGATGCATCTATGTATGGTAAGAGATAGGAGCAGACCAATAAAGCCTCGAGGAAATCATCGACGAAAAAGAATTAGTGATCACCATAATCATTAATGAGAAAACCCCTATCAATAGAGAAAAGATATAAAAAGAAAAAATATTTTTATTTATGAATAATTAGATTCAGAGGATAAAATTTTAAAAATTATTTAAAATAATAATGATTTATTTAAAGAACTTATAAATATGGTAATTAAATGAGATGTGATAATTGATACTAATGGTGAAAGGAGAGAGAGAGAGAGAGAGAGAGAGAGAGAGAAACAAAACAAAATTCCTATAATTAACCTCACATTTGTTGGAACTTAGTTTATGACAGGACAATATCACAAAGAAGCAATTGTTGGTAGAAATTTCCTCAAACAGTAGTAAGGAGTAGATTTCCTAAACCATTATATTTTACCAAATTATTTCTAATTAAATTTAAATTCCACGTCTATTGTATAGATCTTGTCTCATCAATGATCTAACAATCTGATAAATTAAGAAGAACATGATTCCTGAATCAGTGCACTCACCAATTCCTAATCGACAGGCCTTAAACTATCTATCAGATTCATCAAAACAAGAAAAAAAATATAAAAACACAGAAACATATAGTAGAAAAATAATTGCAAAAAACTAAATTTCATCAGAATTTAAAGTCATAAAATATCGATTGTCCTCACTAAAATGCCTAAAGTATATAATAACCTGATGATTCTGATTGTTGTAAAATGAATCAACAAATAAATAGACAACTGTGTCACTTCCTACACATGAAGAAAAGAAATTTCCGAAATATATATGTTATAGAAAAGGGTTATTTTTTCACATTGTTTTCCAAAACAAATTATCCCAATCTAAGCAAAACATATCAGAAAATTGTCATGCTTTTCCTGAGTAATTTCCGGCCCTTTAACAAACTCTTACCCAAAACCTAACTTAATTCACCTTCTCCACTCTAATTAATCATTAACACCAGCAATTATGTTTGGGGCTTTTCAAGTGAAATCCACTGCCCATTTCAGAAAACCAACTAACTTTTCTAGTTGCAAAAAATCTGGCCACAGATTCTCTTACCTGAGTTAGTTACAACCGTTTGGATTCATCGGCTGTAACCGCCATAGTTAATAGATTCTCAAATCTATCGTTGCATATTGCGCGGAGATGGTCTTTGTACTTGCAAGGATAATGTTAATATATGGATGGATAGGCAGCCCTGATGAAATCAAACAACACGAAACCATAAAGCTTTTATTTCCTTTGGACAAACACAAATCAAGCCAATAAATCTGGCCTCCCATGGTGGAATCTAAGACAACAACCTTGCCTAATCCTAATGAGGAGTGGGTCAAGACATTAATGTGGTAGGGGTGGATCAAAACTCATAGATAAAAGCTTTGATTTCGTTGTTATGATTCTGGTGTGACTTCAATTCTACCGTGTTTCCAACACCAGATGACGCCCTTCTTCCATGGAAGGCAAGTTTCATGTTGGTGGTATCTTCCTTTGCGGGAGTCTACTCCGAGTCGTCCACGTCGGGATTCGTATTCTTAGGACAAGTCATGGATACAATGGTTGTTTCTTCTCCGCCTATAAGAGCGCCTTCCTTGGCCGCTCGTCTTCCCCTCGGCCTCGCTGCGAATTCGCAAAGCGACTATGAACACGAGAAGGGCCTCCCAATGCCTGAGACCCCCAACGCAGATCAACGACCACGCGGCGTGCAGGAAGCCGTGCAAGAGGAGGCGAGGGCCGCCGACTCTTTCGCAGGGTCTGGAACCCTGCGCCCGGAAACGGCCGTGGTCTTCGGCCGTGCCTGCGCCGGCAGCGACGGAGGAGGAGAGCGTCGATTACTTCGACGGGCTTCCGGATGACATCGTCGTGTCCGTGCTCTCCGAGCTCAGCTCCTCCGCTGATCGCCCGTCGGATCTTATAAGCGCCCTTTTGACGTACGACTACTAATCTGGCTCTTTTTTTTGCTTCTCCGACATGTTTGATAGGCTAAAATTTGAATCTTTGTTCGATATTGTGCATAAAAAACTGATTTTTGTAGTATCCTGCGGCAGGTGTAAGAGATTTCATGTTCTGGGGCACCGCCCTCTGGTATTGTCCAAAGCCGGGGCCAGCTGCATCGCCGTTCGAGCCAAGTCATGGTGCGATTCGGCTCACAGATTCCTCAAGCGGTGCGTGGATTGCGGGAATCTCGAAGCGAGCTATGTTCTTGGGATGGTATGTTTCTCGGTGAACTTGTGGTATTGGAAGTGAAGAACGTTTGGGAGTTGGATTCAAGTTTTGGTTTTTCTTTGGAATCAGATTCGGTTCTACGCTTTGGAGAACAGGGGGAGCGGCGCGGCGCTGATGGCCAGGGCGGCGATCGGATCGCACGCCGCTGCGCTGTATTCGCTGGCGATCGTCCAATTCAATGGCAGCGGCGGGTCCAAGACCGACAAGGATCTGCGAGCAGGCGTCGCCTTGTGCGCCCGTGCGGCGTTCCTCGGACACGTCGACGCCCTCCGGGAGATCGGCCACTGCCTCCAGGACGGCTACGGCGTCCGCCGAAACGTCACCGAGGGCCGCCGCTTCTTGATTCAGGCCAACGCCCGGGAGCTCGCGGCCGCCATCTCGTCCTGGCCCGCGTGGCAGGAGCAACGCCGCCAGGCCACCGCAGCGGCGGGCATAACGTCGCCAGGGTGCTGCCCGCTCCTCAGCGACTACGGCTGGAGCTTACCGGCCCCGGAACCGCATCCGGCGAACCAGTTCCTGGCGGAGTGGTTCGGGGCGAGGGCCGGGACGGCGGGCGAGGGTCTGAGGCTCTGCTCCCACCGTGGCTGCGGGCGGCCGGAGACGCGGCGGCATGAGTTCCGGCGGTGCTCGGTGTGCGGCCTCGTCAACTACTGCTCGAGGGCGTGCCAAGCCCTGGATTGGAAGCTGTCACACAAGTCGAAGTGCAACCCGACGGATGGATGGGCCGCGGTCGAGGGCGGCGCTGCCACCCACTAAGAGAGAGAGAGAGAGAGAGAGCTGTGTTCTTGCCACTTTTTACATGACTCTTCTTTTTTTGTCTCCATCCATAGGATTAAGCTCACTCCCAATAATTCAGGTTCCATCAGTCTCTCAAATATTATGGCTGTTCTAATTCAATCTGAGGTTTCCTTATGAATATATTGTCATCCCTGATTCTTAAAAGGATCACCATGCTATACAAGCAAGATTAGAGTGAGAGAGAATGCATTCTCATATAATTTCCACAAATAAAGTGAAGCTTCCCTAATTCAAGATTGATTGCTGACAATTCATGACATCTGCATGTAAAAACCAGAGAGGTTAAGGAGACGGTTTGAGGTAGCGGGCGGGGTGAGCTACAAGGAATCCAAAGCTGGAAGAGAGATCAGCATCCAATATTCCCACAACCCACCAACCTCTTCTTCCTCCTCTGCTTTAGTTATTGAGGTTATTGTTGGTGGTCAAAAGAAAGAAAAACAAAACACAAAAGATGGGATTTGGTTCCCAGCCAGCTCAAAAAGCCAATCCAACTTCCCCCATGGTCTTCCTTATCTTATCCCTCAGTGAATTCAGCTCCACCAAAGGGTCGGTCAGCAAGTGGAGTGGTGATGCTGCTACTTGTGGAGCTCAGTGATGAACTGATGGGATGTGAGATGCCAGGTTGAGCACTGACGCACCCTCTTTCAGATTCTTTCCCACCCACCTTCCCGTGGACTGTCCTCTGCCTGGCTGCTTTTTTTCCTTCTCTCGTTCCTTGTGTTCTCTCGTTGCCTTTGGACTGTTCTCGCATGCGATGGCACCAGTTTCTTTCATGGATTAATTACAGAGAGAGACAAGAGGAAATGAGTTGCATGTTCTAAGAGGCCTACCGTGTCAGAAACTTTATTTTATTGGGTATCCTATGTGAAGCATACTGTTGACTTTGTCTTCCTACTTAATAATGGATTCTAGTGTTTTAGGTTGTTGGCATAGAAATCTTATGGCTCTGTGACAAGATGGGGGCGTAAGGTGGAGGATGGAGGAGGTCGTCCAAAGGTAGGAAGGTGGTGGTCAGTAGTAGCAACACTATCATATCGCACTTTACCATGAATACTGTAGTTGGAAAGAGAAAGGGGAGTGTGTGCGTCTCATGCTTCTGTTCCGTGGGGTTGAGTTAGAACATCCAAGTGCTTCCTTCCATTAACATCTCAAAGTCCTTGATGAACACAAGTAATCACTATCCAAAGTACTTTGATTGCAACCATGAACAGTAAATGTTCTCATCAGTTAATTCTTGTTATCTCTAGGATAAGAATTTTCCAGGGTGCATTTGGTTGGTAACATGAAAAATGGATCAAGGATTGAGAATTAGAATTCATTAATAAATCCTTTTTATCTTGTATATGCTTAAACTAATATAAGCTCCATAATTACATAATTTTGACTTCAAATTTATAAGGGTGATCACTCTCAAATTTACAATTCATTGGCACAATCTTTATACGATCATACAACTCTGATTGTATAATGATTTTACATTAAAGGAACCTCAAGACATTTATGTATCAGAAGATATTTGTGAGCCAAAAATTAAATAAAGAAGAAAAAAAAAATCATCCTACACTAGACAAAAAATATCATAATCTTTTATCTTGTCTCAATTTTTGTTACAAAGATTAAAGTTATGAATTATGTAACACAACGATCTACTAGCTCATCATGTTCCTTTGCTCCACCCATGTTTACATCACTACATATAATTCAGGTTATAATCATATGGAAAGAATTCCCTTTCTTTCCAAATACTAGTCAGTAGTTCTTCATCGAGAAAAATATAATAATGATGATGATGCCATTTGAATTCATTTCAATAATATAATTTTTCCTATGGTTCAACCAAAACATTCAACATTAATTATGTACTAAAGATCATACATGTTAGTAAGAGAATAAGGAATCAACTAACGCAAAGAGTTAGTGCGATGACAAGCGAGAAAAGACAAAAAAGTTCTCGACGTAGTTTTGTTTTGGATGGAGAGATTTAATGGTCCCGAGTTAATGAATGAGAAAACGACATATGATATCTATAATGATTACCGACAAATCTCAACTATGTCATTTGATGTTGTCGCTCGATGATCAATTTCGAACATAATCGTCTATCTTGTCATCAATATATCTCAAGTGAAATAGTGTTGAATTACGAGAGACCTATCAACCTAACTAGGTAAAAGGAATGGATCTCCTCAATATTATTCCGTTATTATATAAAATTTCTCCTTTTAGGTACTAATTTTGTTCTCAGGAAGACATAATTTATAGACATCAAGGTTGACACTCTTACCTCAATTTTAGTTATCTCGACACAAACCAACTCTGTATCTTATGAAGAAGCCATCTCGAGTCAACTTGTTCCTATTTGTTTAATATTTTGATTTGTCATATGTCTCGGATTGATCTTCAAAATTGGCTCCATCCAATGATTTTTCAAAAAGGTCCATTATTTTTATTGTAAAAGATTTAACTAACAAGATCTTAAAATCTTTACCCAAAAAAAATATTAATTAACAAAAATAGGCTTGTTGATAAAGGTGGTGGTGGATTTCTTCTCCTTTGAATGATATTTTTCAGTGCAATATGGTGCTTGCTAAGGCTGAGATTAGTGGTGATATTTAGTTATTGCATATCCAGTTTACAAACAAGATACAAAAATATAAATAAATTGTTTTCATAACAATGATAACATGCTATCGTTAAACAAAAAAAAAAAAAGAAGAAGGTTTTAACATAATAATTGGTCTCATAAATGGCAATTAAATGCCTCTTTCTTCTAAGCAAAGTGAATTCATCATCAAGGCAGAAACTTTTCCATTACCAAGGGGGACCAACAGTGCATAACTTGGATGTTGTTGAGCAAAACCTATTCATCTCAAGCTCACAAGTAAACAAACAAATGCCTACCATGCTGATTCACTCACTTTTGTTCCTTTGATACATCTTGTAAACTGATGCCATAACAAAACCATCCACCAGAAAGGATGACCAACTCCCATTTGGGTGTGGTAACACCACCACAGTTGGATGCCTGAGCAACATCTCCTTTTTACTTGCTTCAAGCTGAGTTCATTGATATGACACAGATCATAGCTATGACCTAATTAATACTATTTAATTTGTTTCTGCCAAAAAAAAAGAAGAAGAGAGTATTAAAAGCTCTTCAGACTATATATATATATATATATATATATATATATATTAAAAGAGTATTAAATCCACCTGATCATTTAATTTTTGGTGGTCAGGTGAGCTCAACAAATGGCCACCAGTTAGCCTCCTGAACCAACCCTACCTACCAACCATCTACTGGTCTTTGTCCTGCGACAGTAGGTCAGTCATGAGCTACCACTCCTAACCTATCGTTAACTAATGTTTTGGCCACCCTCTCTCTTGACTCCAAGCGTGATCATGGGGCCACAGGGTTAATGGCCTCTGCGAGGACAATGGTGGGGTGCAGTTCTGTATGCCTCAGTCCTATCACTGACTTGCACTGCATGTTAAGAGCAAAGAGGGAAGGACCAAAAGAGGTGGCATCTCTGAGTTGTGTCACCTAAACTTAGAGCCCAAGAAGGACCCCATGTCATGCAAGTCTTGATGCCCAATTAATCACCTTCCTTCCGGGTTCATCCTTGGAGTGAAGGATCAATAAAGACCCAAGTCAGTGAGTTTGGTGTGGGAGAGGAAACCAACACCCCATGTTGCACACCAGCAAGCCTTTACTGTCACCTGAACCACCACCTCATGATGCTCTCATGGTGTTTCCACCATCATTATTAGCCCTTTCTTCGACGGACCGCCGTGTTCCCGGTCGGGCCCGATGGTTGCCGATGCCATGAGGAGACGAAGTTATATTATGGCCTGTTCTTAGAGTTAGCTTTGCATGGGAGCATGATACCTAATCCTCCTTTATGGTCCCATAATAGCATGCTGAAAGAGCTTCAGATTCAATGCTTCACACTCCCATGATTCCTCTTTCCAGATTAGAGTGAGGGAGTAGGTGTCCAAATAATGCAGCAACCAGTGACACTTTAGTTGCCTAACAGTGTTCCTTGAGTTAAATTGTAAGGGATGAAGATGGGAACGTAGCACAGGAAATCCTCGTGATCCAACTAAACACAAGTATAAACAAAACGATGGTTGTCATCAGAAATTCTGCAAGCTTATTATTGCCACATAATGTAGTTGAAATCTGCAAATGGAAACAAATCATGTATCTTTCCCAAGTAAAAAATTGATATCTTATTCCGACTGCAAGCTGGAGATCTGCATTGCAGAAATCTTCGGATCTGTTGAAGGTTGACTTACTATCTTATTCCACCAGCGCTTGATGTTGCCAATCCCAACTCCACAGGCCCACGTCAAAAGTTCCACTACCTGTTGTGAGGCACTTCCGAAGGTTGAAGAGATTTCCCGCTCTTCTTGTGACAAGAAGAAGAAGCCAATGGAAATCTGGGAAAAGAATATATATATTTTCTCATAGTGTTTGTCCAGAATTTAGCACTTCTCTTCCAAGACATATAGTTTTTCAGGCCAAAATGATATTGTTTTTTGTGTCTTCTTATTTTCTCGTTTCAGACCTTCTGAAATGAATGCGTATTGCCTTCCAAATCCTTCTTCTTTATGCATGAAAGATGGTGATATACTATTAACTACATATAATGGACTTTTTAGGAGCTAAATATAAATCTAAAACTCAAGCTAAGAAAACAGAAAAAAGGTAGTATGTAGGATTTTAAAGAACTTGATTTTAATTACCATGTTTATGTTTTGATGTGAATGCTTCGGCTCGTATGTTGATTACAATCGAAGTAGACTGATCTGGATTCTGTTGTAATCTATCTATCTAAAACTGGGTTGGGTTGGATTGGATTGTTCTTAATTCGGGTCATCGGATCAAAGTTGTGGATTGTCCGGCCGGATCCACTTCTGGTTCGATCACCAGTATGCGGGCCAATTACGTGCCCGGCCCAATATTAGTTGTTCGGATCGGGTTATGATCCGTTTTTGAGTCGGATCGAATAGGATCATTTGTCATTGGGTCGTCGGATCAAAGTTGCGGATTTCAAGCTAGTCGTCGCGGATTGGGATCTGTGATCACTTGATCCATTTATGTGCCCTGCAAAACTAGGCCCGCTAGTGACACACAAAAATAAAAGTAATGAGAATCTAGTCGGATCTTGGGTTACATTGGTTGAACCAATAGGTCAACTGGTTGGACGGCAGATTTTATATTCTTAAAAATAAAAATAAAACATATGAATGTTATTATTGAAATAATTATATTATATAGCGAAAGAAGGTAATAGGCACTAACCAAATATATTTGATAATAAATAAAAATTAAAAATATCTAAATCTTATTAACATACATACCAAGAGAAAAAAAAATATTACACGAAATTAAATAGAATAAAAGAAAATAATATCATATTTGAAATAATTATTTATCTCTATCTCAAATAAAATAATTTAATTAAGGGTTTTTTAATCTTTTGACATAAAAAATAATTTAATTAGTGAATCGTACTAATAGGAAGTTGACAATATAATTCATAAATACATGGAGCTTAATTGATTGTACATACAAGGAATACTGAAATGTCCAACCCCTAAATCATAAATAGATGGAGTAAGAGTAGAGAAAACATCACTTGTTTGAGTGTTTGTCACACATTTTAATTATTTCATTATCTATAGGGATACGTGAAACTTTTCGTATTATTTCGATCCTTTTAATCCAAATCATCAATGGATCGGACCGGTTGAGATCCGATGACCGATTTTTCGGGCCCACCAACCGGACCGGTCCGGTCCGGTCCAGATTTAGTAACCAGAACAAAACCCTAGGGCCGTGGTGCTATGGTTCTCTTAAATCCCCTGAATCCAACGCAAGCCGATGGAGGGGCTCGTCGTCGCCGAGTTCGTCATGGGAGACCGAGAGGAGGAAGTGCCAAGGGTAGCGGAGGAGCTATCGGAAGATGAGGAGGACTCGTGGTCATCCGAGTCGGAGGTGGGAGAGGCTTTGGACTGGCTGGACCTGAGGGATGGACCCGACGGCGAAGGCGCGTCGGCCTCCTTCTCGCTCGCGTCCTCGCATCGCCCCAACGCCCACGGCGGCCTCCTCTCCCGGCCCCTCCAACCCCTTTCCAACCGCAACCAGAAATACTCCACCCACATCCGGGCTAATCCTTTAGAGGTGTCTTTCAGTCTCCCTATTTTGAGTATATTCTTTCTCTTCTGTTGATCGATTTGTTGATGGAAGCATCTCCTTCGTTGGCAGAATGGTAAGTTTTGGATTTTTATGTCGTTTGGTTGAATTTTCAGTAGAATATATTATTTTTTTTACCGACAAATTTGCTTTCTCCAAAGTTATGGATTTGATCGTTCGATTATGAAAAAGTCCACAGTTTGATGTTGCTTGACCTTTAATCTGCATGTGTTGACTTTTTGAATTAGTTTATTTCCCTTTTTTTTGTTTATTGTACTGTTTGGTCTTGTTTTTAAATTTTAATTTCTGTAACGCAAAATGTTTGTTTAGGAATGGGAAGGAAGAACGGACGTGGGCATGTCAAACTCGGTGACGACTGCAATTAGGGACAGTGTTCGAGATATGGCGATAGGTAGAACAAGGAATACAGAGAAAGCTGACAGGGCTACTGTTGAGCAGGTTAGTGTTTCGTTACTTTTATTTTTTCCCTAGAGAAGAATGTAGTCTATATATCTAAATTTGAATTTCAACATTTCAATTTTGATGTCAACAAATTGAAGTTTTGGCATTTTTTAAGCATATGCTTACTTGTAGGAGGCATCGCTGCGTGATTTACTTGGAAAAGAAAGTCTATGATTTGTTTAAGTTCTTCAATATTTAGGATTTTGATCATCCAGTTTTGTAAAAGTATTGTGCTTGAAGCAATGGAAGGTGTTTGCAACTGTGACCTCATGCTAGCCCTTTTTATGTGAAATATCAGGAAAACATCATGTAACATGTTCACAACATTAGTTTAGAGAAATATAGCCGATTTTACTGCCTTTTAACTATTCAAGTGACTTGTGCTGATGGTGTCAAGACATTACTTAACTTTTGAACTAGCAAAAGGGTCCATTTCTTGGGAGTATTTTCCTTCGACTGTTGTTCACATTTGGTACTTTTCAGTTTTGTCTATGGAAGGAGAATGGTTACTGTTATCTGATTGATGTAGAACTAAAATGGACAACATCTTGGCTTTTGTCTGGTTTTACTTCTCTGGAATATGTTGTTACTGCCATTGGATTCTTCTGGGCAAATTACCAGTTCATTTGTCATTCTGAAACCTTGTCCTGATTGGTGTGCTGAATTCTTTCACCTTCTATTGCTATTCTGCTGATACTATGTGTGGAGTATGTCTTCTTGTCTCAGAACTTGCATATAATGCCCAATCAACTAACTATATCATTTCTACTTTTTACTAGCCTTTCATTCTTCTTGATATCTGCACTTGGATGAACTATCTCTATGTCTGTCTTGAGATAACATCTCTGATTGGCAGGCCATTGACCCTAGAACTCGCATGGTGTTATTCAAGATGCTGAACCGTGGAGTCTTCCATGATATTAATGGCTGCATATCTACTGGAAAAGAGGTATGTCTTTAATCTTGAAACTTATAGTATTAAAATTTGATTTTTTTTGTGTTTATTTGGATAAAAAAGGAAACAGATGGACATGTAGAACTTTGGAATTGCTGCTACAAGACAGAAACCATACTTGCAAGATCAGATAGGTGTCAAGTTTGGCTAGGGACAATACAACCGATATTGGCAAAATCACTCAACTTGAAACTAAAATTATAAAAAATCATAAACTGGCAAAGTAATAAAAATATTAAATATAATTTGGAAATATTAAAAATTCTTGTACCCCCATATTTCCTGACTTTTAGAGAAGACATTAGATCAAAATTTAAAAGATAAAAACTGCCTAAAAGATTATATAAAAAATAATATATAATAAATCATTACAATCAATAATTATTTGTTCATAAACCATTCATATTAACTGTATCAGACAAAGACATATATAAAAGATTCAAAATTTGTGCACCTATAGATTATTATAGCAATGGACACTGCAGTTGCTTGGATGTCTCTGAATCACAATACAGATAAAGATAAAGCAAAGACGAGAACAAAATTCTTTGAAAAGAGTGCTTGTGGAAGCTGAAATTTATCATGAAAATATATGGTATTTCATTTGCCTAGTATGGAATATATTTCTTTAATAGGTTAAAGCTACTCTTTGTCCTGCCCTTTCCTCTTCCATTGCCATTTTCTCTTTATTTATTAGTGATGAAGAATAAGCCTCACAATGATGGTGGCAAACCACGTTTTATGGTTGCAACAAATAGAGAATGAATTAATAGCATCCTCTCCTTTGTTTCACCATGATCTAGGTTTCGTTTTTGACCTTTTCCACCTTGACTTTCTCTTTCTTTTCCATCCCTTTCACAGCTCTCCTTTTTTCTTACTTTGAGACAGTTGAATTGCTTAGATTTGGCCAAGACCAGTGTGTTTGACTGATTATAGGTGATTATGTCCGATTTCCAGCCATAAAACCAAGAATGGTTCAGTAATGAGATATTACAAATATGGATTAGGCATATCATATATGATGACCGATAAAAAGGATTGACAGTCTGTTTATAAATAATCTTTCTAGTTCTAGAAATCCTAGATAGCATGACTCTTATTTTTTGCACAGGCAAATGTTTATCATGCAACAAAAGCTGATGGTCAGGAACTGGCAGTGAAGGTGTACAAGACATCTGTTCTTGTTTTTAAGTAAGGAATATCTTAGACTGAGATCTTGTTACATTTGAGTTTTATTTTTCATAGTGCTTTTTCTTTGTGCTGAAACTTCAAGAAGGTTCAGTTTTGGTGGTCAATAATAATTTCTGATTGGTAAAAATGTTCCTTTGTATGATCATAGGTATGTTCAGTAACTATTAGCTATTTTTTTAATTCCATATGAGAATGATAATTAGATTATGGTGCTCAAGGTGAAACGTTAAAATTAGGAATTTTTCAACTTCATGATTAGATGGATGTCAAATTCCGAGTAGGTTCTTGATAGAGGTATGTTGGTCCCTTTTTACGATGCTTAAAGTACAAGGTTTACCTATTTTGCTAATAGTTGTAAGTCATTGAGGACTTGCTATGGAATTAAAGGAAGAGCTTTACGGCATTTTCTACCACCTCCTGCTGTTGTGTACCTTCTGCTGGATCATTTGTGCACTTGTCTTTGTAGCCTCAATGTGGGACATCTAACATAAGGCTTTTGCTGTTGGTTTAGGATAACATTAATTTGATCTTATTACCTTATGAGAAGCATAAAAGGAAAGAGCAACTCAGTTCCTTCTCTACTTAATGTGTATCTTTGACTAAAAAAATATTGTAGCTGTCCAAAAACATAGCTTGATGATTTACAGAACCACTTTTCGTTGCATGGTAGGTGGGCTCAAATTCTCGTGTCTGTTCCTCCATTCACATTTGAAGAATGTTCTTCTTTATGCATTTTTTACTATCCGTACTTTATATCTGTACTTTATATTTTTCAGGCCATGGACTGGCACAGGCTTGGTATCTGAAATGGGAAACTTTGGTTGACACATCTATCAAGGAGAAAAAAATTCTTATATCAGCAAAAACTGAAGTTGTAATTACTATAAGTATTCATAAAGGAGTGATTTTTCTGATTCAGATGGAAGCAGCCTAGTCATGGAACAAATGAGCTGCCAAATATAGACTTACATCATTTACTAGGATCCAGTAATTGCCTGATTGTTTGAATATAGGATAGTGTGTTAGGTAATGAGGTTGTTATGATACCATTGCCACATTGTCATATAGGTGAAAATGGGAGCCATTCATGTACATAATTGTTTATGGCATCTCTTGGATTTACCTTGTAATATTTGAAGATTCCCCTTCATGGTCATTCATGATTATATTTTCATTGTTTGGCTTCAAAATGGTTCAGTGTGCTATAACGTGCTCTGCTTTTAAATCTACGTGAACTATAAGATGCTTATCATGTGATGGTTGATAAGCAGTTAGGAGAAGAAATTGAATTTTTTGGTATCTAGTTTCTGTTTACATTTTATATATTGACATCTGTTTAGGAGGCACTTCTATGAATGGTTTAGAACCGAGATATAGTTTGAAGTACAGTCATCTGTGCACAAAGCCTCAAACTATTGTAAGCACTTACTATTTGTCATATAACAGCTCTTATTATTATTTTCTAACTGCAGAGATAGGGACCGATATGTACAAGGGGACTACCGTTTCAGAAATGGTTACTGCAAGAACAACCCTAGGAAAATGGTAAAGACTTGGGCAGAAAAAGAAATGAGAAACCTCATGCGGTAAGAGCCTTCCTATTACTGTTGATATGTATTATTCTATTTAGATAAATTGTGCACTCTCTTAACCATATATATAAAAAACAAATAAATTAAATTAATGATGTCAAAGTAACAAAGCAAAATCATGTGGATATTCCCTTGTTACTTTGTGTGTGGCATGCTGCATTGCGTCATATTCTAAATAAGAAAGAACAAGACAAGATGCATAACATGAAGCGGAGGAAAACTAAAGATAGCTGGGTGATATTTTTTTTTTTTGCAGAAATTCATTAATTAGATTTAGATCCTAGTTATGTAATTTTTTTTTCTGGACAGGCAACTCTATAGCTGTTTTATTTATGAATGCTCCTCTGTCCTTGTAGAGTAAAAGCTGCAGGAATTCGATGCCCGACACCATTGCTCTTGAGGCTTCATGTTCTGGTCATGGAATTCATAGGTGTTTATATTTTCTTCTGATTTTTTTTCTTCTAAAGTTGCAGTTGTCAGAATGTCAAATCTCTTATTTTATTATTATTTTAGTGCTGCTATTATGACATCCCATTTGCTTTTCGTATTGATTTAATATTTTTTTAGTTGGTTAAATATCGCAAACATCATGAATAATTGTAATTAATCCTAATTTGTAATGCAGGAAAAGCAGGCTGGGCTGCACCTCGCCTTAAGGATGCTGCATTGTCTGAAGATAAGTTGCACGAATGCTATGTGGAGGTATCTGTCATAATCTGATGTTTCTGTATTATACTTATCAATTGCTTCACAACATAGAGCATATTATGGTCTAGCTGTTGCTACTAAATGCCACTTACAACTTTTTAAAACAAGCTAACAGTGGTTTTAGAGAAGCAACAAACTTAGTTGTTTACATGGTTCTTATATTTGATCTGCAATGTTACTTCTTAAATTCATGGAATATAGAAGTGCTTTTGATGATTGTTCTGATCATCAAATTTAATATTTCCTAATCTAAAAGAAGCTGCAGGCTAGCAGTTGTGAAAATAATTATCACCACTCATTTTTCAGATTATTACAACAATGCGAACATTGTACCAGAAGTGTAAATTGGTACATGGAGACTTAAGTGAATACAACATACTTTATTTTGAGGTAAGTAGTTTCTGTTCCATTAAACCATTCTCATTACCATCCTAAATTAGTAGTAAACCAAGAATATTCATATTTTCCTTCTCATTTTGTAGGGTCACTTGTACATAATTGATGTTTCCCAATCAGTAGACCTTGATCACCCCTGTGCTCTGGAATTCCTGAAAGAAGATTGTGTTCATGTTTCAGTTAGTAATATGCTTCGATGAGTTGCCAAGCCCCTTTTGTGCCTGTCTGATATTTTAGAAATGTGCTTTTATTCATGTTGGTTGCAGGATTTTTTCAGAAAAAATGGAGTGTCTGTAATGTCTGTCAAGGAATTACTTGACTTTGTCATTGATGCATCTATTGCTGATGAAGATGTGGATGATTATCTAGAAAAGGTACTTCTATGCCCTATATAGTTAATCTTTCAAAAATTGCCTAATCAGTGCCTTATCATCATCATGTTTGTGGAATAATTTCAGATTCAGCAAATGGTTTTAGAAAGAGGAGAGACAGTTAACCAAGATGAAATTGCACCTACTGTGTTTGTGCAGGTATCTTATCATCCTTTTTTTTTTTTTACCGATGCTGGTACTTTATGAGATCATGCAAAGCATGGCATTAACCAAGCAAGTTCTTGGTACTGATATTTATAATTGCTGCTTAGATATCCCTTCAAATTTCACATGATGCATTCCTTGTTTCTTCAGACAAAACATGATGCATTATACCTTCACATAAATGTAATATCATGCATAATACATAATGTGATGACTATGAAAATACATTGTTGTTGCCTCATTTTTGTCCCATTCTTACCCTAAGTCCTAGATTAGTCAGAGGCCCAAATAATTGAATCACCTTTGGCCTGTGAGATAACTTAATTTAGGTGCATATATATGGCTCTTCCTATTTCAACATAATTTCAGTAGTAGGATTCATGATGATTTGTGTAACTCTGCTGACTTGTCATTACTTTCTTGTGTGTCTTTATTACTCGAGATATTCGACACTAAGACTATCTTCACTTCCTGTTGCCTGTTATTCGCATGTTTCACTATTTCAAGACCGTTGACTATGTTAAAAAGTGTGAGGAGGATCTAGTTCAGATGGCTATGCTCCAACGGCCGTCGTTGGCATATCAGCTGAAAGCAGAAGAGATTTATGATCAACCTTTGCTAGGATTTGTACATACTAGAAATGAATGTAACCAACAACATCAACAAATCTCAGATAGAGCAAATGGTCCCTCAAATTTGTTAGAGGATAAGCAGACAGAACGACCTATGCAAGGCACTGTTGAAGTCGGAACCGAAGATGAATCGACGTCTGAAGAAGATACCGATGGGGATGGTTCGTCGTTTGAGAGCGAGCACGAGATGGGCCCGGAGGAGAAAAGAGCTGCTCGGAAAGAGCATAAGAAGAAAGTGAAAGAAGAGAAAAGAGAACAAAGGAAGAATAAAAAGTTCAACAAGGCTGAGAAGAAGCGGCGAAAGAAATTGGCTAAAGCCAAGTGTCGAAGGTAACTTCGAAAGACAAGTATAACACCATGCAGCGATCATTCATCCATGTTTTTTGGTAAGAGTTTGTGTTCCATGTGGTGTTATGCTGAGCTGTTTATTTTTTTTCCCACTTTGGTAGAACATGGGTTGTATAATTCATGACTGCATTGTTTAACGGCTATATACTCCAAACTGGAGAGTAGCCTTGAAATGAACTCTGTTTTTGGTCAAAAGGTCTATTTGTATAACCCTTTTAAGTGTTAGACGTCTAGGTTTGGGTTGACTTTTGTCTTTGGGACAGTAATCTACGGGCCATAGAGGATATCTCCTTCTTTCACCAGAATAGAGGATTCGAAGTTTTTAATTACCATAGTTAAAAGTAATCCAAGTTGAGATCAAGTATGAGACAATTACTTTCTAATTTTTTCTTCAAAGGCAACATTCGATTTCCACGAGAGGGGAAGTCTAGATGTAGGGTTCTCAGATGGGGCAGAGAAGGGAGAAGGATATGATGATCATTTGGTAGGAACAATGAAATGCTTCAAAATCGGTTGGGAAGAAGAAGGTGAAGTAGTTGGTTAGAGGTATGTCGACAAAGTAAACTCTCTTTTTTTTTCTTTTTAATTGCTAAAGCATGAATGTATGTTAATGAATAGTCTTAAATTTAGACAACAACAAAATATCCAAATTCCAAATCAACATTTATTACAATCAATTGACAACTAACATAAAACTATATCAATATGATCTTAATCAAATTTCAATGATGATGATAAAAATAAAATAAAATAAAATTCATATAAAAAAATAAATATTTAAGACCTACAATTTTATTGTTCTTATTGCAATATTTTAATCGATGTTTATTCATCCAATCAATGGTTATCCAGCCAAAAATGATTGGGGTACAAATTACCCTTTCTTTAAGACTAAATAAGATAAGAGAAGAAAAAAAAAAAAGGAGTTCCACAGTGTCAGTTGGAAACACCAGAATATTTTGGAAGCATTTATCAGCTTAGGGTAAGCAATAGTTGTCCCGAAAAGCCAAGTTCATGGCCACTACTGTTTCACCAGCATTGTCAATCTGCTGTATTGAGATTACCCAGAAATGCCAAACTTTGGCATATTGCAAATAGAAACCTCTCTTTATCAATATGAAAAAAACAAGACAAATGCACCTACTAAAGCAAATGATGAATTGGACTTGAGATGATATCACATTAACACTGCCTTCATGTTCACTTCATGATCAATTAGTATGGTAGAATCTTCCCCTTGCAGATGAATAAAAACATCCGACATCTTTACCTTGGAGGCAGGGGAGGACCATGTGATTTGCCCAATCCAACCCATACGACGATACCAACTGCAAGAATTACCCAGCCAAGTATGTCGTACTTAAGGTCACTGCTCTTCTTCTTCTTGGGCGCCTGAGATTTAATAGCAATAATCAGAAGCGGCAAGCCTTGATATCAAAGTAGGGGCTCTGTAAATGAAAGTTTAGAACAATTTGTCGAGGAACTTATTTCTGGTGTACATCATAACACAGAAACACACTCATCAACCCAAAGCAAAATTCAAACAAGTTTGTTCTTACTAAACTTTCATGAGTGTGTTGTTTGAGAGGACTAGAAACTGGAGCTAATCTCACAAAACTTGAGCAATCCCTTTGAAAAAAAAATTAGAAGGGGATAGAAGATTCATTTATACTAATTCAATTCAACATAAAAGGACCCCTATCAACTCATTTATACTAGCAAATAGAATTTTTCTATAAAAAAATAAAACAGAGATTATGTTGAAGTCATAACATGCTGTCCAAATCTGGTCCTGGTTAACTGAATAGAGACCAAATATGATTAAAAATTATTTCCTAATATCCTGATAAAAACAACTCTGAGAAGCCTATAAAATTAAAAATTACTAGGAAACTTAAAAAATGCCTTGACAATAAATATGATCAACCATGCTCTCTCTCTCTCTCTCTCTCTCTCTCTATATATATATATATATATATATATATATATGACCTATTGCTAATATCATATGCCCCTAACTTCTAAATATTTGACAATATCCAATTTTTTAATTAAATATTGCCCAGTTTTCTTTATTTTTTTATCAGCATAGAAATGGCTCTATTAATCTAATCGTGATTGCAAAGACACACAACATAAGAAAGCAACATCTACTCCCCACTTTGTCATTCGATTAAGCTTCGAACTCGCTCATGATACTACATTAGTTTTGACGCATGTTTTGCAGTGTTAATGTACAAAATTGACCAGAAATTTGAGATCACCCTATTATTCTAACTCCTGGTTGCTGGTAACAAAAACATGAAAAAATGCAATGTCTATAATATAATTCGCTATTGGTTATATTTGAATTTGGATATCTCCCATGAAAGCAATGTACATCATCAACCCTCCTAAGGCCTTGTGTTGGTGGTAGCCTTCGGAATTGGGCTGCCCCTGTAATTTGTTGGGTCCTACATACATATAACTTGACCTGACCCAGAATATATGCTACAGGAAATGCTTTCTTTAAACGGGATGATAATGACAGAACTTTTAGAAAGACATAAGAGATTGTGCATGTATTCTAGAAGAAGAATTGCATGTCCTTTTAGCGGATTGTATTTGGACATAAGAAACTGCATGGGCAATCTGGGTGCATATTGGTTAAAATCAAATCTGGATGTCTGTCTTAAGCCCAGGTGAACTAGGTCCTGTATAATTTGACCCATTAAAAGAGAGAAATTTTAAAATAAAATCATGGTGAGATTTATCAAAATAAAGTCTTTCATAAACAATTACTTTGAACAAATCCAAATCATCAAAAATAGACAAAGATAGTAGATATATCAGTACTTGTTTCACCAGCAAAGAATGAACTATCACAAATTTGCACATTGAAAAGCAAGATAAATCAATTAAGAGAAATACACACATACAAGAAAGATGGCTATTAGCAGAATTTACCAGACACCAAACTTGCGTTTTTAAACAAGGGGGAGTTCAGCAGCTTTAAAAAAGAATAAATCATATCATTTGCCCACCACATCAGACCTCATGTAAAGAACTAATCTACATGTTAAAGTACTCAAACGTGCAGCATAAAAGCAAAAACATATTACTAAACATGAAAAGTGTTGAAGAAAGAAGAGAAAATATCAAGCAAAGATGATACTGCATTTATCTAACTAGCAGGCTGACATGCTAAAATGTACTACAAAAAAAATCTTCTCTTCAGAGGAGCACAACAGACCTTCACATTTGAAGCTGAGGTTGTTCCCTGTGAAGCCTGTTGACTTGCCATCTGCCTTTGGAGCTCTAGATGTAATTCAGGTGCCTGAGGAAAACGTTTAGGCTACCTTTCAGATGAAGATTGTGGGATGATACATATACTGACTAATCTAGAACATGAAATAGCATTTCCTCATACCCTATAAAGTTAGCCATACATCTCTATTCAGTTTTTATTTCTCAATAAGCATGACAAGCAATCTCCAACATGCGACAGACTGATACAATCAACAATCAGAATAAAGTACATATTAACAGCATTTCCAAATGTGGAGTTTCTAACCAATAAGAAAAACAACCACCAAAATTAACAAACTTAACAATGGGTGAAAGAGAAGAATGGAAAACATGACAAGTAAATTTATATCTAGTTCTGAACCAAAGAATTTTATTCCGTTATCAGAAGACAGAAACCTACCATTGTAAAGTTCCATATGTCCATAGATGTGCAAAATAATTAAAAGACAAATTCAAGGAAACTTGTTAAAGAAAATTAATGTTGGAATTATTTTCTTTAATTTTGTCTTTGGAATAATTTTAGAACTTTAGAAGGCTCTATAATACCATAAGTTGTTGCAGAGATGAAGAAAGAAGCCAAATAAAACTAATCTTGGGCTTTATTGGAGATTCTAGGGCTTTACCGAAGATATAATCCCTGCAAATAAATTTGATCATAATTGAAGATCAATACAAAGAAGAATATTTATCAATCAAGTCCCAACAAAAGGAAAGATTGTTTGTCAAAACAAATCTGAAAACATATCTTCCCCAAAGAAGCCAAGAAAATTTGATTAGTATGTTGGATATATTTCCTTGATTATATTCTTTCCTTATCCTTCTTGTACATTGGGTATCTATAAAAGAGGGGAAGGTAGTGTAACATGGAATATAAAATAATGGCCAAACAAATGATATTCTTTGTTTTCCTGCATTACATGTGGGTGGCCTGAAGTGATATCCTAAAGCCAGAGGAGATCAGGTATTTATCCCTGATGGAGCAATGACATCATTGACATGTGTTAAAGTACAAGTGTAGGACTTCCACCTTAGGCAGTTAATCCATAAGCCAAATGAGTGATAGTTATCTTTTGTCTCATGTAATTTCCCTTTTTCTATCCTAGAACTATAAACTCCTAGGAAAAAGAATATCTGCTTTCGTCCAAGAGCTTTCCATGCATCGTCTTGCATTATATTGATATCAAAGAATGACTTTTGAAATCCTTCCACAGCATTTTGCCACATCATATTGGTATAAAGTTTGTAAATTATCCAAGATATACTACCATTGAAGCTGATCCACATTTCAATTACATGAACCTGAGACGAGTTCCTGCTCTATAGAAGGGTATGATGAAGGAGGTATTTTACTTTAATGTTCAAAATAATTTTATTTATTTAAGTTGCTATAGGACAACTGTCTCTGAGCTACTTGCTAGAGTTGGACTATAGAAGATGACCGGAAATACAAATCTGGTTAAATATATATGGCAACAACAAAAAAGAAAGTAGCTAACTAAGTCTACAGAATATTGGTCATATCCAACTGCTCGCGAAAGAAACAATAGGATCAATATTCTATCCCTGAGAGAATGGCTACTAATTATATGCCACTGAAGAAGAATTCAACAGAGAGCTTCCACAGCAATATACAGTCTTCAATATAACATATGCCCTTTCAGTTGCTTTCCTCTAAATAACAAGGAATATTTGTTTACAGAAAAAAAATAAGAACCTATAGATGCCACCGTTGTGCAATGTGAATATTAGAATCAGTGGTACAAGGATGGATAGAGAGAGAACTAATAAAATGTTATTAAAAGGAAATTAAAAAGATTTGAATGTTCTTAATTTAATTAGGGATATTTCCATATTCAACTGACTTCAAGAAGTTGGAGTATTAAGGCTTGTTATCGTTGTTGTAGAAAAAAAAAAAAAAAAAAAAAAAAAAAAAAAAAAAAAAAAAAAAAAAAAAAAAAAAAAAAAAAAAAAAAAAAAAAAAAAAAAAAAAAAAAAAAAAAAAAAAAAAAAAAAAAAAAAAAAAAAAAAAAAAAAAAAAAAAAAAAAAAAAAAAAAAAAAAAAAAAAAAAAAAAAAAAAAAAAAAAAAAAAAAAAAAAAAAAAAAAAAAAAAAAAAAAAAAAAAAAAAAAAAAAAAAAAAAAAAAAAAAAAAAAAAAAAAAAAAAAAAAAAAAAAAAAAAAAAAAAAAAAAAAAAAAAAAAAAAAAAAAAAAAAAAAAAAAAAAAAAAAAAAAAAAAAAAAAAAAAAAAAAAAAAAAAAAAAAAAAAAAAAAAAAAAAAAAAAAAAAAAAAAAAAAAAAAAAAAAAAAAAAAAAAAAAAAAAAAAAAAAAAAAAAAAAAAAAAAAAAAAAAAAAAAAAAAAAAAAAAAAAAAAAAAAAAAAAAAAAAAAAAAAAAAAAAAAAAAAAAAAAAAAAAAAAAAAAAAAAAAAAAAAAAAAAAAAAAAAAAAAAAAAAAAAAAAAAAAAAAAAAAAAAAAAAAAAAAAAAAAAAAAAAAAAAAAAAAAAAAAAAAAAAAAAAAAAAAAAAAAAAAAAAAAAAAAAAAAAAAAAAAAAAAAAAAAAAAAAAAAAAAAAAAAAAAAAAAAAAAAAAAAAAAAAAAAAAAAAAAAAAAAAAAAAAAAAAAAAAAAAAAAAAAAAAAAAAAAAAAAAAAAAAAAAAAAAAAAAAAAAAAAAAAAAAAAAAAAAAAAAAAAAAAAAAAAAAAAAAAAAAAAAAAAAAAAAAAAAAAAAAAAAAAAAAAAAAAAAAAAAAAAAAAAAAAAAAAAAAAAAAAAAAAAAAAAAAAAAAAAAAAAAAAAAAAAAAAAAAAAAAAAAAAAAAAAAAAAAAAAAAAAAAAAAAAAAAAAAAAAAAAAAAAAAAAAAAAAAAAAAAAAAAAAAAAAAAAAAAAAAAAAAAAAAAAAAAAAAAAAAAAAAAAAAAAAAAAAAAAAAAAAAAAAAAAAAAAAAAAAAAAAAAAAAAAAAAAAAAAAAAAAAAAAAAAAAAAAAAAAAAAAAAAAAAAAATATGATTAAACAACTAGCAGAACTCATTAAACATCGAATCTTTTTGGCTTAGTAAGCTAAACTAGATCAGCATTGCAAGTAACAGATAATAAATGATGAAAAACCTTGCCTATTATGGAATCTGCTAGGGTGAAAGTAGGTCAGATTACATCTTTACAAAATCAATTCATTCCAAGTGGAACCGGACAGGGTTAAAAAATGAATTTTCACCACATTTCATATTTGTACCTAATTTGCTACCTGAAAGGCTGAAACATTTTGATATGAATATGGATTTGGGTTTGGGTTTAGTTCTACCCATTTATGCATATCAAAATTGGTCCTACCCAGTCCCCACATAGCAGAAGTCATGTGCACCACCAACCTACCCTTTTTATCTAGATATCTAAATGTTGAAATATAGTTCAAAGGGTTAAATATAATCTACAGTGACCAAAGCAAAATATTCTTGTTTGATTTTTTTTCTAAGCACAATATTCTTTCTTTTGTCTGTCTTCCTTTCGATTGTTTATCATTTTCCTTATGGTTTTTGTACCCAATAAGTATAATTCAGAGGTTTGAGTATGGCTATTATAATTTATGCAAGATGAAGTGGACGGACATGGTTCTTCTGATATTCGATCTGCATCCAGATTGTTTTTACCCCTAAATCCACTGGATTAAACAAAAACGAAATTCCTTGAATAATTTTCAAAACATTAATGATGAATTATTATGATTAAAAAATTGATGAAGTTGCATCGAATTTGTGTGGTAAAGATCGAAGCAGGACATCCACAAGAAACATTCTCCATGACAGAAATTGTGTGGAAAGTTGAAGTATGTTCAATTGTAGATATCACAATGAGATACTACTTTGAATTAATTTGTGTACATGTCTATAAACAAGATTCTAAACATGCTCTCATTCTAAGGAAACACATATTACTGAAATTTATCATGTCAAAACTGACTTGTTCCCATGAGTATTCAATCATTAATGACAAGATCCAACTACCAAAAGACATCTTATATTCAACATTGACAGTCCTGCATAATCTACAGAATATTGGTCATATCCAACTGCTCGCGAAAGAAACAATAGGATCAATATTCTATCCCTGAGAGAATGGCTACTAATTATATGCCACTGAAGAAGAATTCAACAGAGAGCTTCCACAGCAATATACAGTCTTCAATATAACATATGCCCTTTCAGTTGCTTTCCTCTAATAACAAGGAATATTTGTTTACAGAAAAAAAATAAGAACCTATAGATGCCACCGTTGTGCAATGTGAATATTAGAATCAGTGGTACAAGGATGGATAGAGAGAGAACTAATAAAATGTTATTAAAAGGAAATTAAAAAGATTTGAATGTTCTTAATTTAATTAGGGATATTTCCATATTCAACTGACTTCAAGAAGTTGGAGTATTAAGGCTTGTTATCGTTGTTGATATATATATATATATATATATATATATATATATATATAATAATAATAATAAAAAGGTAAGTTTTTACAATTCCAGCATAAGTAGGATATCTGGTTACCATCAAAACAAGAATTGTTTTTATCACTGTAACTCATACAAGAAGCCAGAACCACCGAACATAAGAGAAAAAAGAACTTCATAAAACCAACTATCCTAACCAATGGCTGACAAGAAAAAAAAAAAAAAAAAAAAAAAAAAAAAAAAAAAAAAAAAAAAAAAAAAAAAAAAAAAAAAAAAAAAAAAACAAACTATATAGTACACATTTAATGCTTAATTTCACACCTCAAACTAGTTTGTGCTATTTTAAGTAATAAATACATAATGACCAGGTATCTCAATTGTGCAGCATTGCTGAGGCACATTAGCTCATTTCCTACACATGTTTGATTCTCTCTCTCTCTGTATATATATATATATATATATATATATATATATATATATAATAATAATAATAATAATAATAATAATAATAATAATAATAATAATAATAATAATAAAAAGGTAAGTTTTTACAATTCCAGCATAAGTAGGATATCTGGTTACCATCAAAACAAGAATTGTTTTTATCACTGTAACTCATACAAGAAGCCAGAACCACCGAACATAAGAGAAAAAAGAACTTCATAAAACCAACTATCCTAACCAATGGCTGACAAGAAAAAAAAAAAAAAAAAAAAAAAAAAAAAAAAAAAAAAAAACAAACTATATAGTACACATTTAATGCTTAATTTCACACCTCAAACTAGTTTGTGCTATTTTAAGTAATAAATACATAATGACCAGGTATCTCAATTGTGCAGCATTGCTGAGGCACATTAGCTCATTTCCTACACATGTTTGATTCTCTCTCTCTCTGTATATATATATATATATATATATATATATAATATATATATATATATATATATATATATATATATATATATATATATATATATATATATATATATATATATATATATAATAATAATAATAATAATAATAATAATAATAATAATAATAATAATAATAATAATAATAATAATAAAAAGGTAAGTTTTTACAATTCCAGCATAAGTAGGATATCTGGTTACCATCAAAACAAGAATTGTTTTTATCACTGTAACTCATACAAGAAGCCAGAACCACCGAACATAAGAGAAAAAAGAACTTCATAAAACCAACTATCCTAACCAATGGCTGACAAGAAAAAAAAAAAAAAAAAAACAAACTATATAGTACACATTTAATGCTTAATTTCACACCTCAAACTAGTTTGTGCTATTTTAAGTAATAAATACATAATGACCAGGTATCTCAATTGTGCAGCATTGCTGAGGCACATTAGCTCATTTCCTACACATGTTTGATTCTCTCTCTCTCTGTATATATATATATATAATATATATATATATATATATATATATATATAATAATAATAATAATAATAATAATAATAATAATAAAAAGGTAAGTTTTTACAATTCCAGCATAAGTAGGATATCTGGTTACCATCAAAACAAGAATTGTTTTTATCACTGTAACTCATACAAGAAGCCAGAACCACCGAACATAAGAGAAAAAAGAACTTCATAAAACCAACTATCCTAACCAATGGCTGACAAGAAAAAAAAAAGCAAATGCTGAATAATATAAGTAAAATAATTCTGTGAACCAATTGACACAGTATTGTCTCAGTATATGCAATTGATTATATATATACCTTGGATGACAAATCCAGCGATTTAAGATACAACTCGTTTCCAGGATCCTACAAGAATTTGAAATTTTAATGCACCAAAACAAGTAGAAATACTTGAGAGAAATGACTGGATTGGACTATTTGTTTGTGCAAGGGTTACCAACTCCAGAGCCTGTTGGAAACATTGAGTTGCCTTGTCAAAATAACCCATAGCTGTCTCGCGATCCTGTGTGAAGAACGCATGAGAAGTATGGGCGTTTCCCAAGCACCACAGAGTGTCATGCTTGCTCGGATTCACCTCTAAGGCTTCCTCCAGTTTTGATATAGCATCTGCAAAGCACTCAAATTTGTGAAGCTGAGATTTCTCTTCCCCCGAATCAAGTACGCAGATACCTACTTCCTTATCGCATCTGTCAGGACGAATCTGTTGTAACATCAATATTACGAACCTTTTACCATCTTTGTGGAGTCGTCACCACTCTGAAACGAGGACAGCTCAAGAAGCGCTCCTCCCCACCTCGTGAGATTCTACGATAACACAAACGTGATTCCATTACCAAGAATTCCGCAAGGAGCAGTCAGGAACACAGAAGAAATTTGGTCTCGGAAGCACCAAATAAGTCGAGACAGCAAATGACGCCATCGAAACCGATCATTCCAAGCGCCGAAAGCCCCAAACACACGGGCACGAAGCAACGGAAAGGAAGGAAAGGCGTCGCGACTCACATCGGCATCGTGAGGGTTACTGGCATAGGCCACCTCCGCGGTCTTGCGGGCGTGCTCGAAGAAGAGGAGCCGATCGAAATCGTTCTGCTGCAAATCCATGGGTGGCAAACGACCGAGAGGAGCAAAGGCCGACGCGAAAGATCACCTGAGCCGCCCCCTCGCGTGGGCGCTGCGCTGGAGAGGGGATTAGGGTTTATCGAACGAGCGGCGAGAGGTGAGAGGTTTAGGAAGTTTCCGGTTACAATTTCAGTGGGGCCGATCGTGACGCCACGATGACGGCGGAACTCATCGGTTGGGTCGGTTTAGGAACGATTATTTTTCCAAAAAAAAGAAAGATATTAAATTATTGATATAAATTCGAAAAGAAAGAGTTGACGACGAAATCGAAATCTCGGCGGTCAAAATCATCTCCCCGATTGTATGGTGACGATATGTACGAGCTTTGCTCGCAGTGGTGTTTACATCTCTACTAATCTGTTTGAAGCTAATCACATTAATCTGCTTAGCTAAGATGTCAATGATTTGTTTGAAGCTAATCACATTACATCTCTACTAATCACATTAGCTAAGACAACAATGAATATATTTAAGATTTTAATTTTTGTTTATAGCAGTGAGAGTTTGCCAAATGATTTGGTGATTATGGTTTTTAGCCTATAGGATAAGACACCATACAATGATAAGATAATATTCAAACCATACGGTGTCGACGGTGATTGTACTGTTCACACATATAGAAGAACACATGGATACAATATTAATAAGATCAATGCATATCCTAACATTAACATCGATCATCAAAAGGACGAGGAGATGCAAACAGAGTAAACTTTCTTCCGTGTTCTATGAGGCTGAAGACACTCGTTCCTACGTCAGGAGATCAAATTTGTTGACATTGGAGACGTCGATGACTATGAACAGATGCTGCAAAATCTCCCTTCGTAGGATGATAAGAAACCTGAAGGAGTTTGTGGTGGGGCAAAGGGACTGACTGCATTAAGAATCGCAAGGCTTTTGAATGAGACCTGCTATGCTTCTTCTTACCCTCCTCTCAACAGCAAGATGTGCAACAAGAAAAGCATGAGAACCATCTGGATTCTCCTGCAGCCGGAGTTTCTTTTGGTGTTCCGGTCTGCAGCGGGAGCTGCTCTGCCTTCTCTGGCTGCAGTGGGTGTCCAGGTTCCCCCTTGAACGAACCACTTTTCCTTTCACCTGTCAATCTGTCTCAACATTCTTTAGTTTGATCACCCAAATCTAATTCCTTCATGTGCAGCGTAGTGTCAAGAAGGACGAATTGAAGCGCATGAGAAGAGATCGTACATTGGAAACGCAAAGGATTCAGCTGAGCAGTGAGATAAGCTGGGGGGCAATGCTGCTTGCTCAGCTGGACGCCGCTCCTTGTGAGCGTGTTCCTCGGCGTTCGCTGCCTCCGCTGCGACCTGTAGCGCACCACTTTCCGCGTGGACCGAGTAGGATGCCATTGGACTGACGACATTCTCCTTGGAGAAGCTGGAGTTCCCTACATGGATGCTGAACAACGACTCGTTGGAGGCCACACTCCACTCCATCGGAGTCGTCGACTTAGATCTTTCGAAGACGGAGGAGGGAATTCGATTCGGGTCGGCCGGATCTGACTTCTCCATTACCTGAACCGGAGGAGACTGCCTCGGGTCGAGATTATCGGATTGAGGTGTTGCCGGTAAACTGATGTCAGTAGGATTTACAGAATCATTTGCACTTGTAGCTGCACCAGCTTGAGTTGCTTGTCCTCGAGGGATGTCTCCATGTTCAGGCAGTGGGGTTGACATGGTGAATTCAGCTTGGTCCGACCGGAAGAACTCCTCCTCCGATGATGACTCATCAGAAGAGGTGGAAGATGAGCAAGATGTTTCTTTCCTAGTGTAGGCTGCGCGTGTTAGTCATCCTCGGCGACGGTGATGTTGATGCGCGGCTCCTCGGTCAAATGTTCTTTTGCTTGGCCCTCTGACCTTCTATGGCACAGCACACTACTCTCTCTGCACAAGACATGAAATAAGAACAAGATGAGGTCAATTAACAGATTCAATAGCAGAAATAATGTGGCAATAAATCTCCGATGTGTTTGTTCCAATGCCATTAAGAATCATATCATGCTCGACTAATATAAATAAACAAAAGGGAGAGAAGAAAAACTTGAGCAATCTATGCCATTAAGTTGCTTGTGTTGCTCCTTAAACTTCATTGCAGTATGAGCAATGGAGATTTATTTGTCTTTGACATAATCTTGGAGTGCAAAAAGGATAAATCGAAAACAATGAGTTCTTCGATCCTCAAATCATTATTATGAAATAATTGATTGGAGCATCCAAGACTTGTGGATCCACAACAATCTTAGAATCGATCTCTGTCGAATTAGCTGCTCAGGAAACAACAACATCTCTGTTGACCTTCATCACCTTTCAAACAAATCGTTAGGAAACATAAGCATGCAAACACAAGTTTCTCCATCATGCAAAATAAGATCAGATACTATCAAAGGTGCAGCGAATCCATGAAGAAGAGAGAGAGAAAGAGAGAGAGGGAGAGGGAGAGGTAAACTGCCATCGTAAGAACCTTCAGATTTAGCATCAGAATCAGGAGTTGGACGGTAAAAATCACAGCTTTTTCGCTACTTCTCATTCTACGTTCGACGACAGGGAACGAAATGGGAGAAGGGGGAGGAGCGATAGAGAGGGGAGGGGGAGGCGGAGGCCGAGCGATGCTTCCGGTTCTTCACTCGGAGATCGGATCCAAGATCACTCTGTAGATGCATATCTTACAAAATAGTTGGATGATCTGATCTCATGCTCGTCTGTCGATCTCCAACCGTCGGCTACGGTAGCGGGTCGACCGTCGTGTAGCAGATCCGCTGCCGTGCCCACGTCAGCGGGAGACCCGTGGGACCCGGGCCTCCACCGGAGACTTTTAAAGGTCGCAATAAACCACAAGATGAGAATATATATATATATATGTTATTTGTTATTTAAATTAGATGAATAATTAAGATGAGATGAGAGGATGGGATAAACAATATTAATGATATTTTTCGCTTTTTTTTAATGCATCCCATCCTGCATAAAGATTTGCATTTCATAAGTGCATTGATGTACTTTGAAGTACTTGATTGTGTTAGCTTCACGAGTTTGGGGATTCTATGAGCTTTCTTTATACTCACTTTAATTATTTTCTTTTGACATATACAACACAAATATGTCATCAATCTGAAAATTTAGATGGAAGAAATTCTACATTTGCACTGTTGGGATGTCATATTTAGGATAAATTTATAATTTCATCGATTCAAACATGTAACAAAATCATGAGTAGTTGGAATGAATATAATCTTGACAACTAAAATCTCTTTTTGCTGTTAAGATCCTTTGTCAACTTGTTCGTAGTTGACTTGGTCATTCATTTACTTGGTCAATCTAAATATCTACTTGTGCTTCATAAAAAAGAAGATTTTGAATCTTTGGGAATAGTAAACATTGTATATTCATTAGCAAAGTAATTTATGTAAGGCTGATAAATCTTGGTAGTTCAGCAACCAACTGTATTGTAGTTGCTCTTGAGGCAGCATCTATTCTTGCTAATTACCAACCTCCAAGAGAAGAATTTTGACACCTACTCTTGAGGTTCTTGGACATCCCCCCCTTTCAACATGAGTACTTTGTTGTGAAGAGGTACCTTTGATCATTGTAATAAGAGAATCCTCTGCAACAACTTGGGAGCCATTTCTCATTCATGTATGTGATCAAGCAACCTGCAGCCTGTACCAGAGATCAACCATTATAACTTCATCTTAGCTTCAGTGTGAGTAGATAACCACTTCTTCCATTTTTGCAATCATAACTTTCCAGCATTCATTCACAAAATAATTTTTTAAGCCTTCATTATCTGATCTATCAGCAGAGATCAAGTTGAAATAAGAGATTCAGAATGTGTCACATTCTTGAGAACAATTTATATGTCTGAGACAAAAATCACCTAGACTTACAACTTTAGCAATGCCACATTGCCACTGACTAAGCCAATAAAAGAACTCCATGCAAAAACAGCAAAACAATCTGTCTGAGCCAATGATGACCAAATTGTTATTACAGCTCTACTTTTCTCAAAAAAAAAAAAAAAAGTCGTCTACTACTCAAAACATTCACAAGCAGCAAAAGCATCACTTTCCGGCAAAAGCCTTATCGTATTACTCCTATGAACCTCCCCTTGAACCCTCTAAATATAGCAAGGCTTATGTAAACCCTTTCTGACATGTAAAACAATATCGAATTTCCTGCATCTGATTGTGGCTTTGCCTGGAAGATCAATTCGCATAGTAAATTATACAAGAAAAAAATATCCTTCATTTATCCGATTGCTTGTTGCCTACATATGGGGGGGCACTATCTGAAAGTGCTTCAGTTTATTCATCTGCTCTTGATCACTTTAACACAACCAGGAAGAAAACCATTCTGATGTTACAGTAAGGGAGAAAAAATTGTTCACTCATCTTGGAGGAGCTCAGTTGGAATTTATATCATAAGAGCTTACCATCACGGATTGCAAATTACGGACCAATATATGTACACATGTAATCAATGTATACTTCGGCCCATCAAGTGCTGAGAATTTTTAATTCCGCCAGCCAGTGTAGACTGTCATCGTTTTTTACTCCACCAGTCTGGGATTTTTAATCTCCTGTTCCGATGTACTGCAAGATTGGCTGCGGGAAGCTTATGCCGGATTTGCCGCCATATCATGTTCACAGCATCTTCCTCTCTAGTTGGATATTGGAACTCATAGTGGTGAGAGATATTCTTCAGCCTCCTCCACATTAATATCCACCTCTCTTTCTGGAACTGCCGGAGCTGACCCACCATGTAGCCAGGCCGAAGGGCTTCTTCCGCAGAGAAGAAAAGGGAGAATTCACTGTAGTCAATCTCATCCTCGAAGGGCAGCTCAATCCGGTCACTCACAATTACAGGGACACAGTGACTTACGATGGCATCAAACAGACGGCATGACGAAGGAGTGTCCCCAGCAGGGTGCAAACAAAACTTGGATGACCGCATGCCTTGCGAGGACTGGTATATCAGAAGCAAGAGAAGTTAAATATATTTATTGGGAATAAACACATAAGAGACTTCAGAAATCTATCAAACTACAAAAACAATATATATTTTTGCTAGGAAAAACATATAAGGTGAACAAGATATGCTACCAACAGTTTTTCACATGAGAACCAAATAAAAGTTCTAATAAAAGTGCAAACATGCCATGAATACAAACTACAGCTTAATCTTAGGAACAGGATATGGGCAGAGATAAAAATCTAACAAAATTTATTTACAATAAGAAAGGACCAAATCATTTTTTCTATAATATATACTTCATACACAAATCAGAACTACACTGTAACAGAATAAATACCCTCATACATCAGGAGCTTACCAGCCTAACTAGATTAAGGACTAACAACTAAGGTGAATTAACAGTCCAAATGCAGTTACCAAAGAAGATATAACTAAGTCTGCAGCTTACTGCTTTTATGCCTTCGCCAGTGGCAAAGCTATCTTCATACAGCACATCATCATATTCTTTCAAAATCTTTGCTAGTTTGGAACGAACAATTCCTTCCTGTACAAATTGCAAGAAAATTTAATGATAAACAAACATAAAGGGCTAAAGAACCAACTTAGTCAGTAGAGGCAGACTGAAATTGATGCAATCTGAAAAGAATAATAAGACTTACATCCTTCCTAACTGTTCTTCCTCGAAAGAAAAGTAGAGTAGGACGGGATTCAAATGGATCAGGAGGATCATCTTCCAGATGAGAATCCACAACATGCACATAAGGTCCAACAACATCTTTGCCAAGGAAAGCTAAATTCCTGGGATATCGCCCAAAATCTGCCACCACAAGAATGGATGCATTCACCTGATCCCGCAGAAATCTGAAAGCATTTGGGTGATGCATGGGGATTACATGGTCACGACCCGCAGAGCGTTCCCAA
This sequence comes from Musa balbisiana, assembly GCA_004837865.1. Classification (NCBI taxonomy): domain Eukaryota; kingdom Viridiplantae; phylum Streptophyta; class Magnoliopsida; order Zingiberales; family Musaceae; genus Musa; species Musa balbisiana. The sequence goes on from CM017195.1 coordinate 775,418, forward strand.
TATTTGGATTTCCTTAAAATATCCAGGAGGTGAGGTCAATCTGCATACAAAAGCATATAGGAGATTACAAGAATTTCTTTTCCAAGGAATAGTACTATGATAATGACAGAAAATCAAGCAGTATATGGAATTGATATAGGCTTTTATTTTCTTTGTACTATGATAATGACAGAAAATCAAGCAGTATATGGAATTGATATAGGCTTTTATTTTCTTTTCCAAGGAATAGTACTATGATAATGACAGAAAATCAAGCAGTATATGGAATTGATATAGGCTTTTATTTTCTTTTCCAAGGAATAGTACTATGATAATGACAGAAAATCAAGCAGTATATGGAATTGATATAGGCTTTTATTTTCTTTTCCAAGGAATAGTACTATGATAATGACAGAAAATCAAGCAGTATATGGAATTGATATAGGCTTTTATTTTCTTTTCCAAGGAATAGTACTATGATAATGACAGAAAATCAAGCAGTATATGGAATTGATATAGGCTTTTATTTTCTTTTCCAAGGAATAGTACTATGATAATGACAGAAAATCAAGCAGTATATGGAATTGATATAGGCTTTTATTTTCTTTTCCAAGGAATAGTACTATGATAATGACAGAAAATCAAGCAGTATATGGAATTGATATAGGCTTTTATTTCTTTCCAATAACACTAATATCATCTATATGAAAACTTAGGATGAAGATATCACCTCATCTGGATCAAAGAATTATGAATGAAAAACAAGTCATAAGCAATTAAGCTTTTGTTTGTACCTGCCGGCTAAGGAAATTCTGATTCATAAAGAATATTGAAAAGAGAATTCAACACATCAAAATAATAGCATATTAATTACCTAACATTTTCTACCTTCTCATTAGCATTGCTGTGTATGAGGCATACTGCAGGAAACAGGTTAAAAGGTCAAATCTCAAAATTACACAGCTGACTTAAATATTGTTTAAACATTCATCAATTAGACTACTGAGCTCAGGTTCCATAAGATAAAACAAGGCTCAATGCTTCTGTTTTTCAAAATATCATCACTAATGTTAGTATCATGCAAGTTCTCAAAGACAAATTTGACTTGAACCATCAAAATGTATCAGATACAGTTTCTTTAAATTAAGGCACAGATAGACTTTGGATCCTAACCACATATTCTGAACAATAAGCCTATAATGGAAAAAAAAGCTCAAGGGCATCCATAAGTGTTTAGTTTGTAACAGGCATCTTAAAGGTGTGTTGAGTCTTTTGAAACGATAAGGCTTGAAGAAAATGTTCGAACTCTCAAATGATAAAGATTGAAGCTCTGCGAGGAGCTTTCTACATGCTTCATAGTTCCTAGCATTGCCATAGTCACATACAACATAAAATCAGATGTCTCAATACTACAACTTAGTTCCAAATTACATTTTATCCTAAATATTAATTCTATGATTTAACTTTTACAGTCATGTAATCATATTACACTAGATAAACTTATCCTCAATTTACACTAATGGTATTATCCAATGGCCCAAAAAAATTTCAGTCACTAAACTAAACACAAAACCTTGCTTAGGACAATGTAAACCTAAACCCAAAAACACCAGTAGCAGCATAGGAACCAATTCCAGTTCCAAATTACTGTGACCAACAAACTATCACTAGAAGGAACTCCTTTGGGATTGCAGGCTAGGGCTAACTGCTTTGGTAATTTCCAATCTCATTAACGAAACCTCTTGATGTAAAAGGTAGGACTTCACTAAATCACAAATCTAACAGACTATTCTTGGAAGGGTTTTAACTAAGGTTTTAAATCTCAGTCTGTCACTGTTTCTATAATCTACTAAATCGGTATGGTACCAGTGTCTGAGGCAGCATAACATCGAATGCCAGTAAAATAAGAAATAAGAAACTGATACCGACAAGTATCAGACTATATGATCCGCCACTGGCCCTTTATTCGAATGATAAAATACCGGTCCATCGGAAACCCATATTTGAAACGTTGGTTCTAACATTCTCAAAATTCCAAGCTTCATTTAAATTCCGTAAGTGTCAAGTGTCCTGGTTCTTAAGGTTCAGAACTTTAGGTTCCTTAAGAATCAAGTAACGTGAAGACGAAGATTCTAATTGGAAAAGAAAAGGAAGGCTAATATAAAATAAATTTAAGTCGGTTCCCGACAGATACTCGTTTGTACTTTACCCAACTATCAAAGATTGAACAAAAGCAACGTAACTACCACTAGGAGTCCGATAAATCTCAAGCAAATTGGAAGACACAAAAAACCGAAGCTTTACCTGCAGCTGGCGATCAATCTCAGTATCCGGATCAGTCATGTTATGCCCATGGGTATTGAAACTAAGCGACGAGAAGAAGGGCACGAAGAAGACGTCCGCCTCCTCCCCATCAAGAACCCTAACCGCCTCGGCCCCCTCCCCGCTCCCGCCAGGCATTAGCGATACCATCATCCAGTACTCCACGCTGTGCTGCTTCTTGAGGCCGGAGGTCTTGGGCCACGGCGGGAACCCGCCGACTCCCTCCGCCGCAGGCACCTCCCGATGAGCGCCGCGACCGAACATCCCGAGGTTGAAGCGGCGCGGCAGGTCGTACATGAAGACCCTAAGAGGAGGCGGCCGGGCCCCGCCTCCGATGTCGGAGCAGCGGGGACGGAGGGAGGCAGAGGATGGGAGGGAAAAGGAGGAGAAGGGAGATCGGAGGTCGGAGGAAAAGAAGACGGAGAAGGAGACGAGAAGGAAGAGGAGTGCGGCGACGGAGGCGATGGCTTTGGTGTTCGCCATGGGAGATCCCCTCGCTCGAGGTCCGTGAATGGGCGAATTGGGGGAGCTGCATTAACGTGAGCATGTGGCATGATTATAGCGTGCGACGGGACGCGATGTCCAAATTGCTAGCTTGTTGTCATTGCACGGGTGTTTTTGTTGCCGGAAGCAAAATAACTGCAACAAATCGCCAAGAAAACAAAAGTAAATTGCCAAGACTGGCTGAGAGGAGACACGCTGATGGTAAGTGTTCAACGGTCGATAATTTCGAATAATTCACAATAATTTTATTTACCGATCATTTTGCCACCTAATTACTAAAATCGTATTTATTATAAGTTTTTCTAAAAATAATTTTAGATTCAGCATATAAATCATTTCTATTTGTGGTTAAAAAATCTACTTACCATATTTAATAAGGGTTTAGGAATTGAAATCTCAATTTTATATTTTTCAAAAAGGATTCCTTCTATTGTAAAAATATAAAAATAAAATAACCTTTAAGAAAGTGAATTTTCATCAAAATCCAATTTGGGTTAGAGCAGTGGAGTATTACACAATATTTTTTAATAGAATTATTTTGGTTTATAGCATTTTTTTAATAGAGTTATAGTTTTTTTTTTATGGTTGAACATTATAATTAGATAATGTCTCATAATTTTTTTATAAATTTAAATTAATTAAGACTGGGTTATTATACCGTTTTTCAGTAGGATTATAAAGTTTTTATTTCAGTAATTAAAATCACTATAACCCTATATAAAAACATTATAGCATGTTCAATTGAAACAAAAAATATATATAATAATATTTAAAAAAACATTGTAATCAGTTTGGTTTAACATCAAACCAATTTGATTGATTCGATCTAGCTGGGCTTCGGTGGCCAACTATCCATGAGGATATTTTTATCATTTTAAGAAGTACGAAGAACTCTCATTTTGTATTTTAGAAATGAGAGGTACTAACTATTCGGGAAAGATCCAAAACTAGGTTTTTTTTTTTTGAAAATTGCCGAAAACTCTTTTGCTAAGCAATAATTTTCACAAAAATATCCGTCTTGAACATTATACTTATTAAAAATAAAATGCTAACATTAGCAACTTTAATCTAATAACCATTACTCCTCCCAATATCTTTTTATCTATTTCTTAAATGATAAATTTTAAACTTTAAATTTAGATGGATAAATTTTAAACTGATTCAATTTAATTACATAACTTTAAAATTATTAAAAAGCAAATTTGAGAGATAAAATTCAAATTATAACATAAAAATAAAAAAATATATAAAATAATACAAACCACATATTAATATAAATTTCATATGTTTATATTTTTAAACGGTATATGAGGAAAAAAAATAGATCAAAATATAATATTTTGAATTATTAGATCATAATAAAATAAACTAAAACTTCCAAAAAATATAACCCTTATTATAAGCCATTTAAACACTAATTCGCTTAACGTTAGAAAATGATGTTTAAAAGGATCTAACAGAGTATTACTAGATGATTTAATAAAAGCCCGAGTTGACTACATATCAGTAGCTGTCAAAAGAGTAAAGAAGTGCTCCATTCGAGGAAACATTGCCATCAACCACTAAGCTAGATACATCAATGTTATGAGACGTTCAAATTATGTCAGCAGATCAAGAATCAAGGAAATGAAGAACAATTTTGTAAAACTTTGATAACTTCATTCATACAAGCTAGAGTACAACTCTGTAAACAAAAACCAGCCACCCAGAACTCCAAATTTTAGGCAAGCTTTGTTAGCTAGACTTCCATGGAATATATGTCAGAAGCCCAATCAAACATGCTCTCAATACAATATCATCACAGAATACTTAAACTTTTGGTGTGCTCGAAATGTCAACACTGCTTCACAGTCCAACAAAACAATGCACGGGTTGTTCATAAACATACCTGGGCATCCAGATTTGGCAGTCAACTTGGGACTTAAACCTGTATGTCTGATATAAAATAGCAAAGTCTTCCAACCAATGCATTAAGCACCACCTCAGCTTGCTTCGATATTCTTACAGACAGGGAGACAATATGACGATGAACTAGCAACGGCATGCAACAAGATTTGCAATTATGATACTTGATCAGGTTTTAAAAAGCAATTATCCACCAGCAGCTGCAATCACAATTAGATTTTTCATCCAATAAAAGTGGTGTCTGCTTCATTCTGATCAGCTGCTTCAAGGCTGCACAGCTTCGAGAAGCTTCTCATAGACTTGTCTTGCCGATAAGTCCTCAATCTGAAATAAGCTGCTAACTGTTAGAATATGCACCACATGAGCTTTATGACTCGAGTTCTAAGTTTGACGCAGGTTTGCACAATTCAACAAAAATTGACTTGCAATTCTTTTATTCAAGTGAGACATGTGGCATTTTAAATCACAAGTCAAATCGCCTAGAAATGGAAATGACCATAGTTGCCACCTTTATATCTGGTCTACTTATAAATGAGTAGACATCTGAATGCTCCAGTTGCAAGCAACCAAATGGTCCAATTACATGTACTCTGGTATTCCAAAAGGTATTTGTTATTAGAAATTTTATTACAAGATGGTTATTGAGATTCTTCCTGCATATTTAAAGCTCACAATATGATTCGCTGAAAGTAGCAGCAGACATCAAGAAAGTTATAACTTACAATGAGAAGCTTTGACTTATTGTTCCAACCTCTCTGAAGGGTCATTTGACTCAATCTTAAGCCCAACACCTGTTCGGGAAGCAACTCAGGAATGAATTGTATTTCAAATAACAGAAATCTTTATAAGTTAGGCCAATAAGATCATCTGATGACATTTAAGCATTCAAAGGTATACTGCACAGGTGTGTTTGTTTGTGTGTGCATGAGGAAATGAGGCATAGAATAGCAAACCTTGCCCATGAATTCCAACAGCTCACTATTAGCTTCTCCTCTGGCAGCCGGAGCAGCTACAGTAACTCGAACATCATCAGCATTAACTCCTGATGAAAAATATTAGTAGTTCAACATGAGTTAGGACTTACTCTGAAAGTTATAGAACATGTTCAATGAGGACAAGATTTTGGATATGGAAAGCTTTTTGGCAATCCAATGCAAGGGCAGGTTCTAAATATATAGCATAGAGAAGCAAAAGCAGAAAATCAGAGTATAGTAGACAAATACGTGTGGGTTCAAGTCCTGACACATTATCCCTCTCTGACATAGCCAGTAACCATGTTATATTTTACATCATCCAACTGCAGTCAGGATATCATGGATAAGAAGCAACCCAGGGCAGTTTACTAGACACCAGTAGCAAAGATGCATTTCTTTTAAAATTTAATGTCAACATTTTTAATAATCATTGAGTTGTACGACTTCTTCTCCCACTGTTTATCAAAAGCCCTATGTGGAGGTTGAAAACACACCTGCCTCAGTGACTTTTACCTGCATAAGTAGGTTATTGACACTAAAGTATCTCTCAATTAGTCTAAATTATTGATGCTTGCCCATGACATCCGTATGCCTCTTTAGGCCACAATAAGTTGGTCAAAATCTGTTTCACATGAGTAGTGCCTAAATAGGTGCTCCACATCAAAAGCGCCAAAAGATCATTCTTCTTTTGCTTAAGAGGAATCATCTCTCTAGTTGTGGGACTGCAAATTTGTGACACTAATACAACTCAGACTACGGAAAATAACAGAGATCATGCCCAAGATCAAATAATAGTTAACCTCAATGACAATAAACTATATGCTGCATCAACAACATAGACAAATAAGCAAACAAGATATTTACTTGTTATTGCTGAACGTTGAGCACGGTCTTCTACTTCTATTGCAACTTGAACAAGACCACCCTCCAATTGGGATATGCAAGGGGGAACAGGAGCATCCTGCAATTATTTTGTTTATGTGGAAAAATGCTGTTACAAAAGGATGATGAAAACTAAAACATTGTGTTGCTTCATGCAAATTATTCACAATGATCTCAGAGACAGTAAATTTATCTTTAATAAAAAATGAAACAAGCATGCAATGCCATAACTACCAAAAGGACACTTTTCTGAACACAAAGTAACAATATAGCGTCCAGCAGATGTAAAATCAAACATGACATGAAAGTCAAACCAAATTTGAGTTCTGGATTCACCTAAAGAACTACAGTATAAAGACGTACAGAATGAAAATTGAAAAAAGTGAAAGATTTGGTACAAAGAAACAAAACAGTTTCAAGGTTGTAAAGAAAATTACAATTTTTTGACAGATAAGGAATTAGACTACAGTATTAAAAAGCAAAACCAGGTATGGAAATAAGTATGTTAATTTTGCAAATCAACAGTGTAACACTCACTTAAGAAGACACTAGTATATATAAGTTAAGTTCCTAGTTACTTAGCAGACTTATCACGTACATAAACACTTCAAGATAAAGATGAGTTTAATCTTCGCAAAAATAAAAAAAGATGAGTTGAATATCCATGCCTAATTGAAGACTATAAACTAAATGGCACAAAATGCAGTAGACAATTTTATTCTGCATATGTGCAGCAAACAAAATAAAAAACAAACAGCATAGGATGAAGAAAAATCAGAAGGTTCAGCAACCAAAAATTCAAATGATTATATCAAGCTGAATTATGCAAATATGGAGCTAAGCATCATAACAAGTAGGTTCAAAATTTAATCAGATCCACCCTCCCAACGAACAGGTTAGTGACAGGTTGGAGAAAATCTTTTAGACCAAAGCACTGCTAGTGTTTGAGAAATTTCAAAAATCATCCAGCAAAGAACTTTTTTTCGTGGCTAGAAGAATATTAATAAAGATTTTTTCTAGCTAGCAGTTTGAACTTTCTTTGGCCTTTGTTTTTTTTTTTCATTTCTACCATTAATGAATAATTATTTCAAGAAAATGTAAATAAAATCTAAAATTAAATTCCAGGAAATAGGCTTGTCTGGATTAAATTAAGCTGAACCAATGTCATACATTAATCAGATTGATAAGTGGACAAATGATTCTGTTATGTTCAGGTTGCCAAATGAACGTACTAGTTTGAATACTTAAGAAAATGATGGTATTCGACTTATATCAAGTGATATTAGACTCCATAAGGCTGATATTATACAGAATTATGTCAAAGATTCAAAGGTATACTTTTAGGGGTTTATTCACTATATGTACAGATCATGCTTTTGAATGAACATAACCACTCATAATTTCAGATTATGTTATGATCATTATATTAAACAGTTTATATGGGTACTCGATAGAACAAAAAATGACAAGACATTCACAAAATCACCAAAAGATCAAAAAAGTTCATAAGAAGTGCCAAATAAAGCTTGAGATACTCAAAATCAGCAAATCTAGCCCCAAAACATTGTTGGATGTGGTCTGGATTTTCCCAGTGTCCAAATCACCCACATCAGTAGCACATTCTTATATTTTGGAGATTCACAAGGAAGCCCCATCCATTCATAGCTCTCAAGGCCTGATTTTGTCATGCAGTGAACAGTATATTTCGTCAAAAAACATCATTGTTGTCCAAACAGGTAAATTTCCAGTAAAATTTGCTGTAGCTGACCAAAATATTGAAGTTCAAGATCAATCATGACTGTAGCCATCCATTCCAGACCCAGCCAAAACTTAAAAACTTGTCATATTGAACAATATTCTACCATTTCACTAATGGCATCACATTTATATACTCCAATAATACGACAGAGTAAGATAGCCAGAGAAATAAAACTGACATATATTCTAAGGACAAAAATAAAAAATAAAAGAACCAGTACTAGCGGTAGGAATAAATATGTCATAACAAGGTAACTAAAAACTTGCCTGTGGGTTTGTTTCTGCAGCAACTGAGCTCAGTGCACCGTCAACAATATAAATGAAAGTGGCATGCTCCAAAGTTTCTTCTGAGCGGTAACAGACAAAAAGTTCACAACCAGTACAGCTCATGCGAAATTGCTTTTCTAATTTTCCTTCACCACTGCAATGAAGATCCATATGCCCCATAAGCTCATGATCATCCATAAAACAAAACCAGAGTTTCAGGTATTGACCAGCAGAAGCAAGTCACAGTAATATTATACTCGCCAAGAGAATAGGAAGCCACCAAAACTTATAAGCAAGGGGAATAGAATAAAAATGAACCCAATCACTACAATGAGAAGCGTTCCATTCTGTAGGCGGATCAAATTTATGAAACATTAACAAAAAATAAAGAATAGGTGGACTGGCATAAGAAGTAAATGATATAGATGACTCACACTTCGAATTTCAAACTTCAAAGTTATACCATATTGATACATTTGCAAAAAGCCAAATCTATGCAAGCAATGTTAAGCTTAAAATTTTAATATTCTACTTAAGATTTTAATTAGTGTGAAAAGTGAAGTTGATAAATTAAGACTGCAGAAAGCACAAACATCATGGGAAAACCAGTAGATAATAGGTCCCCAATCAAAGTTATATATGTATCGTGCAAGACACTTCAGATTTTTCATTTAGTATTCATGATATATAAATATACTGTTGTTAGCCCCTTTTTGATACATTCATAGGTCTAACTTTTCTGGTTTCTGTTGACAACTTCATTGTGAAGCTAACCCACCGAAATAGTCTGCACTCCATTAAAGTGATAGTATCAATCATAAGAAAGTTTAAGATATGCACACAAAAGCATCATCCCAGTAAAAATACAGACCAGTAAGAACTATGAGATAGAATAATAATTGTTAACAGACACAGAAATCAAAGTACCGTTTTAGAAGAATTTTTCCCGCCTCCTTAACATTCAGCCTAGCAAGATGTTTTGTCTTATCCAGCACGTGTGCTTTGTCAGTCTTGCGCTTTGGCATTTTCTGCAATTGAGTATCTTTATAACAAACACATCAATATAAAAGACTACCAACAATTTGATCTAATGGGAAACTGCAGAAAAAGAAGGGACAATTTTCTATGATATTTTAAGTTTTAACAACAGGTGGATTTGAGAATGGGACAAACAAGAAATCAACAGCTGAAACCAGTTTTAGATACAGTAAATATGGAGCACCTTAGATATTCAGATTATAATTTTATGCATTCATGTAAAATTTATTTTCTTTTGACCATTCCAATGTCAAGGGAATTGTAGATGATTGCTTGTTGGTTAAATGGCCTTAAACTAAGAACAACACAAAAGTCATACAATATTCCTACTTCTTTAAATGGACTTTTATGTTGTCTAAACTTCTCATTGCTAGTAATTTAGCAATAGATGTATAAAACTCCAGTTAGGTTTAAAGCAAATATGATGACAAAGATAAGTTTTGTGTGCCTCTTTTTTTGACCTTAATATGTTGTGAAGTTACAGTACCTAGGGAGACGGAAACATTTTTACAGAGCACATGGGCTCTGGACAACAGTCATCTAAGAGTTATTCATAGGTAAATTGGCAACATACTGTAAACAAAGAACTAGTAAAGTCACCACATTAATCAAACAAAAGTGTCTACATGTACCCATCACCCCTTTGGAGAAACAAAGAAGAATGAAATTACTCAGGGATCCTTTAAGTAGACAAAAGCTCTCCGAAGAAATTACAAGAGTGGATGATGTGATATGTTGTTCTCTTACTTTTTGACAAAGATAACCAAGCTACCAACAAACTTTGGATCCATGCCCAATCCCCCAATATAAATTTCTCTAAATATAATAAGCTAAAAATAGTTACAAAGCCATATCTATTTTTAGCTTTGGACAAACGAGCTTTTCTCAAAGTACACATACTTCCAATAAAGCCAAACTAGTGTGCAAATGCACTGGTCTGCCCCCTCAAACCTCAAATCATTCAGCACACTCATTTTACCTTATGCATGCCAAGGGAAAAGTATGTCAAGAGCCCTGCAAGCCGAAGATATCTTGCTTCAAGGGCCAAGTCAGCCTAAACAAATATGGAAAGTACTTAATCACTTCTAGCATGAAATGGATGTAAAAATGTCTTAGCATTAAATAGGAGACAGCAACAAAATGTGATAAGAATCCGAAATATGGAATGCTACAAGCATCAAGACATTCAAAAGAATCACTAGCCTTCAAAACCGAGAGCCCATGTTTTCCAATAGAATTTCAAGTTGAACACAAGAAATTGTACATCAAAACATCACGAATTGTCAACAAATTTAATATGTTATAGAGGAACATAATTATCCACACTCTTAATTTCTTCTTCACCATCCATTTTCGACATCGTTTATCAAGAAAAAAAGAACTTCTTCAGGGAACAAAATATGCGAAACTCATCCATTTTCCACTTCGTTCAACGAGAATAAGCTCTCTTAAGGGGGGGGAGGGGAACAGCCGTTATCGATTTAGAAGCAGAACCCAGAATCTCGGAACTAAAATGAGTGGTCAAGGGCGATGAGGATCGGAAACCCTAGGGAAAGAGAGCGAGCGAGGAAGGGAAAGAGCGGACCAGTGATGAGGACGTGGGAACTGCAGTGCTTGCAGTAATAAACGAAGAGATCGGAGTTGGGCCCGTCCGGCGCCGCGTCCTCGCTGGAGTACGTGTGCGTCGTCCGCTTCGGCATTCTTCGTCTTCCGCTTTTGCTCGCTCGCTCGGTCGCTCTGTCGCTCTCTGACAAAGGAAAAGAGAGACGACCGGTGGGAGAGGCTTTAAAGGATCGAACCGGGCCGTGGCGAGCGGGGGAACACAGCCAATGTGGTTGGGTCGAACTCATTTGTAAAGATTAGAATATATTTACTGGACTAATTCTTATACTTGCATTTGGGTTGCATGTGGAATTCATTGATATTATGGTTCATTTTTTATCTGATTAAGTTATATATATATATATATATATATATATATATATATATATATATATATATATATATAGTATGATGGGTTTTTGAGTTGTTAAATAAATCTTCTAAATTGTCAGTGTTTTATGGTTTTATATTAATACTGAGAGATGTCTTTTCTCACTAAATTCTTATTATACTCGTATGATCCATAGATTATTCTTGGGGATTTATAATATTTTCTTTCATCATTAAAAAGATTTAGGGCTAACTTGTACGACCTTCTATTACGACATAAATTATTGATTATTTGGATCGATTATCTTTATCATATCTCAAATGAAAGGAGTACAACCTTACTTGATGGAAGACTTCTTCTAAGTCCAAATGAATAATGAGTAAATTGGATATATTACTTTTCTAGATTAGTTTTCCTCATTTGTGGAATTTGAAGTAATGTTTTTATATACAACTCTGCCAGAGGTTACTAAGTGATTTAAATTCTTTAATTACTAGACTAATTATGTTAATTTTTACAAAAGTAATTGAAAAGGCTTGACATGCTTCTCTTGCTAAGCAAAGTGAATAATTTTACACTTTTTTATATTTATCCTTCTTCAAAAGTAAGTAAAAAATATTTAAAGCAAGACTAAATATATGGTGATGCAAGTTTCTCGAGAACAATTCTTCTTTGCTTTCCTCTACCAAAGCAAAACTTTATGATGTTCAAAATGCCTTGCTTGTTGATCCTTTGATGAGTCTATCTATCATATCGAGCAGCTTCTAGGCTCCATTTATTGGATGGATGAAAATATGTAACTCATCTTTCACCTTTACTATTAACATCAAAGGTTCCAACATAGGTGTTTTTGGGTTGTAGATGACTTCATTATGCTCCCTATTTATTCATGATTGTAATACAGTATCTTACTGATATAGTGCAGTTCAATAAGGACATATGACTCCTTATAAGTTATAATATAATCTGTTGGTCGCTTACCTAGTTTTTATAGATGATATATTTATTTTCTCTATGTTAATATATTTTCAGCTATCATACATAATATTCTCACTAAGTTTGCATAATATTTTCTTTGTAGGTTGCTTTAATGAACTCAAGCATTCTATTTTAGATATTTTTAATATGCCCATTCGATTTCTACTTGTTAAATTTTTTAGAGTTCCATTATCCATTATCTTATTGACTATATTCTCTCACATATTTAAAGCTAGAATAGCATATCTCTTTCTTATATAGGTCGACTTGAGCTTACAAAGATTGTTCTCTAAGATAAAATTATATGTTGGTGTTCTTCTTTCTTATTTCCTAAATAAGATAGTGACCCATCTTAAGTAGCTTATGACTCAGAATTTTTAGATAAACGACTCTTTGAATATCTTTAGGCCATTGTATTTATATAAGTGCTATTGGCATTCATAATATTTATACCCTCAATTAAACTTTGTCTAATGTGATATCTTTAGGTCATTGCATTCAAGGAAGACTCTATGGGTTAAATAAATTTTTATTAGATATTTGAAGCAACAATCTATTTGGATATTACATTTACCACTCATTATTTATTAGAATTTTAAAAGTATAGTGCTAGCTAATCTTTTATCTTACATCTTACTGGTGATATGTTAGATCTTTAACACCCAAAGGAATAATCTTGATGATAGCATTTTTTTTTAAGTATCAATTAAATCCTTTGTCTCACATTTTTTATATTTGATACAATACAGACATAATATTTTTTTTCACATTCTTACTCTCATATATTAAATCTGAGAACGATCAAAGTATATTGAGTTCCTTAAATTATCAAGGTGACCATATTATGTAAACTCCCTATGCTCCAACTAATTTGAGAAAAATACAAAATAGTTGTTCTAAATTCTTTGATAGAAACCTAATAAATATTATTGTCATAATACCTAGTCTCTTGGAGTGACTGGTGTCTCATTTTTAGACAAATTCTTTTATAGGTTTTTTTAGGAAATTCTCTTTGATAATAACTATTTCATGAACGACACAAATCATTACTCTTTTCATAAAGTTTATTTGTTGTGTTTATATTATTTTATGTTAACCATCGATGGATAATCAAGAATTTTTAAATGAATATTAAACGAATGTTTATGATGTTTATATTATGTGAGGTACAAATATATTATTCTCATACCTCGGAATGATAGAGATTTAAGAATCCATCAATTTCAAGTCACCACAAGAGAAAATGCCATACCAGAGTGAAATCATCATAATTTTTATCTATCACAAACAACTCCAATCTCTAATTTCGGCCGGCCGGCCGACCGCAATCGGGTCGGATATGTGGGGTCGAACCAAGTGGGTGGCCGACCGGTTCGACCGCACGCGTGCTATTAAACTTATCCGCGGGTGAGTATACCCCCAATCCCGCCTATAAATAGGGCTTGGCTGAATCGAGATTTGAAGGAACGGAAGGGAGACAACATAGCACATAGGGCAATGTAAGCTGTTTCAACTGCGATGTTTCTCTTTGTCTTCAGGTTTTTTCTTTGCTGATTTGCTTTCTTGGTTTGTGTTTTCCTCGTGAACTACAGGAGGGCTTCGATCAATCGCCCTCCGACGCCCGATCCCGATGAGGAGCCCGAGAAGGAACTCACCCTTCAGGAGATGATCAATATCAAGGTATCGTGTTATTTACTCCCTATCTCTGATGAATCGCACTATAATCCTTCAAGGAAATAGAGAGGCGAAGGAAAAGATAGAACAGAAATCGAGGTTTTAGAGTTTTAGGTGGTGCTTTTTTGCTCTTCTATTGGGATGACTTGGAGTTATATGTAGAAATTTTGGCTTATTGATCAGCTGGTTTGGTTTTCTCTAAGTTGATAGAGAGTTTTTTTTTTTTTTTTTTTTTTTTTTTTTTTTTTTTTTTTTTTTTTTTTTTTTTTTTTTTTTTTTTTTTTTTTTTTTTTTTTTTTTTTTTTTTTTTTTTTTTTTTTTTTTTTTTTTTTTTTTTTTTTTTTTTTTTTTTTTTTTTTTTTTTTTTTTTTTTTTTTTTTTTTTTTTTTTTTTTTTTTTTTTTTTTTTTTTTTTTTTTTTTTTTTTTTTTTTTTTTTTTTTTTTTTTTTTTTTTTTTTTTTTTTTTTTTTTTTTTTTTTTTTTTTTTTTTTTTTTTTTTTTTTTTTTTTTTTTTTTTTTTTTTTTTTTTTTTTTTTTTTTTTTTTTTTTTTTTTTTTTTTAAGTATCAATTAAATCCTTTGTCTCACATTTTTTATATTTGATACAATACAGACATAATATTTTTTTTCACATTCTTACTCTCATATATTAAATCTGAGAACGATCAAAGTATATTGAGTTCCTTAAATTATCAAGGTGACCATATTATGTAAACTCCCTATGCTCCAACTAATTTGAGAAAAATACAAAATAGTTGTTCTAAATTCTTTGATAGAAACCTAATAAATATTATTGTCATAATACCTAGTCTCTTGGAGTGACTGGTGTCTCATTTTTAGACAAATTCTTTTATAGGTTTTTTTAGGAAATTCTCTTTGATAATAACTATTTCATGAACGACACAAATCATTACTCTTTTCATAAAGTTTATTTGTTGTGTTTATATTATTTTATGTTAACCATCGATGGATAATCAAGAATTTTTAAATGAATATTAAACGAATGTTTATGATGTTTATATTATGTGAGGTACAAATATATTATTCTCATACCTCGGAATGATAGAGATTTAAGAATCCATCAATTTCAAGTCACCACAAGAGAAAATGCCATACCAGAGTGAAATCATCATAATTTTTATCTATCACAAACAACTCCAATCTCTAATTTCGGCCGGCCGGCCGACCGCAATCGGGTCGGATATGTGGGGTCGAACCAAGTGGGTGGCCGACCGGTTCGACCGCACGCGTGCTATTAAACTTATCCGCGGGTGAGTATACCCCCAATCCCGCCTATAAATAGGGCTTGGCTGAATCGAGATTTGAAGGAACGGAAGGGAGACAACATAGCACATAGGGCAATGTAAGCTGTTTCAACTGCGATGTTTCTCTTTGTCTTCAGGTTTTTTCTTTGCTGATTTGCTTTCTTGGTTTGTGTTTTCCTCGTGAACTACAGGAGGGCTTCGATCAATCGCCCTCCGACGCCCGATCCCGATGAGGAGCCCGAGAAGGAACTCACCCTTCAGGAGATGATCAATATCAAGGTATCGTGTTATTTACTCCCTATCTCTGATGAATCGCACTATAATCCTTCAAGGAAATAGAGAGGCGAAGGAAAAGATAGAACAGAAATCGAGGTTTTTAGAGTTTTAGGTGGTGCTTTTTGCTCTTCTATTGGGATGACTTGGAGTTATATGTAGAAATTTGGGCTTATTGATCAGCTGGTTTGGTTTTCTCTAAGTTGATAGAGAGTGGGGAGAAGGAGAAATTGATGGAGCTTCTGAGAGAACGGCTGATCGAGTGTGGATGGAGGGATGAGATGAAAGCCCTCTGCAGGTTTGAACTCTCTCTTCCTTTGTTGTCATATCTGATATATCGAATTAAGTGCTTCTTCAGAAAACATATAGCTTATAAACAACGGTGACTTCAATACTCTTCGTCTGGTAGGGCATCTTTAGGTACAAATTCCTTAGCATGCTCTGTTTACTATTGTGTCGACTCTGAGGTGCCTCCGGTCATCTATTGTTACTTTGCTCTTTTGTGATGGAAGAAGGTCATGCACCTTTTACTTTTCTTATTAGAGTCAAGGATGTAATGAACATAAACGATGTTGGAAGAACAAGAACTATCTGTACCTAGGATTATATAATAAAAAAAAAGCATATATTTGAACTAGAAGTTTATTTTAGTGTCTACATACAGTCTTGAAGAAAGTCTGTGGACTCACCCTAGTGGTTTATTCCTCTGGTCCCCTTGTCTACCCTAGTATTATCATCTCGCATAGGTGCTTTTATGTCATTCTCTTGGGCATTGTTCCTTTGGAGACTTAATTAAAGTAACATATAATTGAAGAACAAGAGGGTCTGCAGCAGCATGCTGGGCTTGGTCTGGAGACGCGCATATGGGAAGTGTGCATGAGTTGGAACTATACTGGATAAAATAGTCCTGAAAACCAGTGGTGACATATAAGAATGTAAAACAGTGACTGAGGAGGTCTTTAAGCAAGGGGCCCTTGCTGAATGGTGCAAAGAGAGGATCTTTGTTATCAGAAAGGGTTGAACTTTTTTTTATTTACTTCTTTTTTTAGCTATTTCTTGTTACATGTAAGATACAGATGAAAAGTCTTTAAACATGTATTTCAGATTGATTTCAGTCTTTTTGCAGAAGGTATCGAGCAATCACATAGTCTTGAATGTATAACATTACTTTGAGTTTATTCAAAACAATTTTTATTGTTATCCTAAGTCCAAAATTTCATATTTTCCTTCATAATGTTCTCACTTTGTGAAAATTACATGGTTAGCTACTTTAAATACCTAAACGTAAACGTCTGTTTATACACGATCTTCATTGTCTTTAAATTGATTGTGTAGCCATCGTGAAACATCATATGTTTCTACATGAATGTGTGGGCTTCTATGGCAGAAAATGTTACCTCAACCTATGTTTTCCACAAGAGAGATTGAATTTCTTAGCACATAATGAAACAGGAGATATTTTTCCAAAATGTTGTGTGTGCTCTGGAAGCTTCTGATTGATCCCTAAATTAACCACACTAGCTGCTTTGTCAACTTGGTGCCGGAGCATGGGCAGATCTTACTAGGTGACATTGGAATGTTCTCTAACCAGTTTAACTATTTTAGATTAGGTTTTTTTCTACATGTGGCCATTCATGTGCATTGTTATTTCATTGTTCTAAAACAGCACTTTCAAGCATACAGCCAAGGTCCCACATGAGAGCTGTGTGGCCATGTTGGCAAACAAATATTAAATGTGCACAAAAAATGACTAGGAAAAAGACCAACATCACTATCGAAAAAATGAAGTACAATAATTATAGCAGATTTTGTGCTCATAGTATGAGTATATGTCAGACGAGTTTTGTGTTTTTAAAGAAAAATAAATAAACTTATTTTTATAACCAATGATTAAGTGTGTAAGGTTACAATTAATATATTTATGAACCATATATCTAAATGCTGTAATTTAGGAGCAAAGGAAGGAAGACAACATAGCAGCCATATTTCAGCCATCTGGTCATCATTTTTTGCCATGTGGCCTCTTATCCATTCAGTTCTTTTGTTTAACTGTATATGGATCTGTCACTCATGGATGCATTTGCAATCTGTATCTATATTTCTCAGAATTACGTCAACGTCTGTTTGTTATAAATGATACAAAAAGTTGATATTTGTCTTTCTCCAAGGGCATATGCCAGGAAAAAAGGAAGAAATAATGTCACAGTTGATGACCTTGTACATGTTATCACCCCGAAAGGCAGAGGTGAGCATTTCTACATGGATTTTTTTTGTCATTTAGTTAAAGGTTCTCCATGTACAACCTTGTCTTATCTGGTGGTTATTCTGCAAAAGCTTGTGCACTTCAAGGTCTAAGCCAGGAATGCAATTTCTGCCTTGAGATCTTTTGATCAATGAACCCAGAAAAAATCATGTATCCATCTGTATTATTCTTTTTGTTTCATAGGAGAAAATTAAATTTAAGTTAGCTTTTGTTACTTAGCAGACAACAAATTTGTTTTTGTTAGACTGTCATGCATTCATAAATTAATGAAAAGCCAATTTGCTGATTGATTGCAGAGTTTGAAATGGGGAAATCATCCTGATTGTTATATCCTGTAAAATGTAGCATGGTTGGTTTTCTTGTTGTGCTAAAAATAGATATATTTTATTATGTTCCTGTAAAGAATGTTGTGATCCAGTAACAAATATCTGTGCTTATTAATCATGCTTCTAATATGGTACTACAACTGCTGTCCCCTCTTCGACTTTGGTCATGACCACTATGCGATATTATAATTTCACATTCTTCTTCTTCAGAAGACATAATGAATTCATTATTTAAGTGATATGGTACAATCAGTAGTCATGTTTACACTTTTTTTCGAAACCTTTACACTTTGCATTGCTGAAGATACACGGTTCAGTGAAATCAGATCTCTTCTTTAGCAAATTTCCAATTGGTTTCTTTAGGAGTTACCTTGTTGAATTATTCATTTATGGCATGATTTTCTTTATGCTTCAAATTCTATCCATTGGGTGCGTGCATGCTGTCTATAAGCAGCTTTAAAAAGTTGGTTCACACAACAACATTGTTGAACATGCTCTATGCTGTTTTGTATAACTGTGATGATAACTTTATTCTAACAAGAACAGATGACTACTTTGCTTGATGTCTGGGTGAGTTGCTCTGTTAATCTGGTAGCAAAGTGGTCAGCTCACCCCTCATAAGACATTTAAATGCGTTCCTTTTATGCTTATACAAATTTGGCTGTGCCTGTGATGCAGCATCGGTGCCAGATTCGGTGAAGGCTGAACTGTTGCAGCGAATCCGATCTTTCCTGACCTCAGTTCCACTTTGATTTGCTTTGGACTGGATATGCTGATAGGTTAAAGTAGTTCTACCAGATGAGATTGCCACTCCTGTAATCTATGAAACTTGAAGTGTGTCGAACCGACAGGTTTGTTAGTTATCGTGACTCATACATGGCTTGTAACTGTTAGTCTTTCAGAATATTACGGGGTTCCATTATCTATAAAATGTTACTGTGGAGTTGAAATGGGTGGAAAATATTAATTAGCTAGAGATTAACATTACTTTTGTGTCATAATAAGTTTCTATTTAAATTAAAGTTTTAAAGAAGTAGTAACTTACATTAAGTAGTGGATACTATATGAGTGTGTAAATATATATATATAAAGAAACAAATTTATTCAGTACTTTAAAATAAAAAAGGAGAGAGAGGAAATATTTAAAATATAATTGATTGTGGTCTCCGTCAGACTCTACTCGGGAATTATGAAACACATTGTCCAAAGCTCTAAAGAACTCATCTTATGCATGAAACAAGCAAGGTCTTTAAGATCTTTTGTTTTTGTTTCTTGTTTCTTTTCCAACTAGTTAGTCATTCAGGTTGTCTTCTCTCTGCACAAAATTTTTAGATGCTGTGGGAATCAGTTTGATCACAAATACTCACCAGTGGAATTTTTTATTTAATAAAACTGAAACAACAAAGCATTTTTTTTCAACAAAAAAAAAACATTTTTGCTGAGAACCACTTTTAGGTATAAAAAAAAAACTATTGCAGATAGCAATTTATACTGTGGCACACATTTAATTCAGAAAATGCTATCATTTTTCTCTGGTACACGTTTCCAAAAATTCTTCTTCTTTATCAAATAAATTAGGATGAGGGCTAAATTTGAAACTAATGCTGCTTCAAAGAAAAGTATTCGATTATAATGACTGCAGCACAAATTTCTTATTACCAAAAATAACAAAAAAATATATATTAGCATTTTGGTCTTTCAATATCTTAAGTAGAAAGTTACTGGGAAACGACTGTTATTAGCCAAATTACCGTCATATTAACCAAAATAATAATTCCTAACCACTGCATGCTGCAATGCTATTTAAGAATTTATTTTTCTTTTTTTTTTCATACGGATGCAACAAATTATAATGTCCTAACTATTTGATATATGTATATATATACATATTATCATTGAGCCTTGCACGAGGCAATATCTCTAATTTAATCAAAATTATTTAGAGAAATCAATATTAATCACTTATCTCAATAACAGAGTCATTATCAATTTAGTCTAATGGACGACAACGAGTTGAAGCCATCACAATCAATTTAAAGTTTTAAACGTCATCATTATCTGACTTTGGGTTGGGTGGTCTGCTGCGTCCATATGCATTAAAAGTCATAATTATATCTTTGTTCTTATGGTTAGTGGGTCATTGGTTGGTATGTGGATCAATCGATCCAACTATATATTACGTGAAAAATATAAAATATACAAATAATATTCAAAAAAAAATATAACATAGAAAGCGGATGATGATGAATATAATAGAGTTTCTTCATCTTTATAATACAACATAAAAAGATTAATTAGTCTGACTAAGTGTGTCGAGAATCTGGTTCTCCATTTGTTGTTGTTGTTGTTGTTGTTGTTGTGATCCGATCGAGATGTCTGATCTGAGATTTATCAATATGTTATAAGCCATCATAAATAAATATCACTTTCAGGTAGTAATAGGTCGGAGAGACAACTTGGCATGGCGATTTAAGCTGGCCGCTGTTCTTATGCATCCGAAAAGTTAGGTGAGGCTTCTTCATCCTCAAAATGATGTTTAATTAATGCCATGCAGCAGTGAGTCAGTCGCTATTATCTTTACTATTCTCATATTTTTTCATGTCAAGAAGTTGGTATCCAATTGTGTACTTTCGAAGTAGATGAGCTTCAGTTCAGGAAAAATATGAAGAATAATGATAACCTGACTAATATTAAGGTGGACAAAAGAACAATCTGCAAAAGTATGCCAACAGATGTGTACTTGGAAAGCATTACTAAGTTGCAGTCTTCCAAGTGGCGTAGAGGACTTTTAGCAAGATGATACAATGATAACTGAAGGATCATTTGTGGCACTGATTAGTGTTCCACTTTGTTGTCATTAACAACTTGTAGTTCTTGCAGGGAACTTGGATGATGGTATAGATAGTTAAGCTTAATATATGGAAATTTAAGAGGAGTATTAATCAGAAATTCTTTGATCAAATCATCTCTGGGTTATGCTCACAAACTTCATGATGAAGCCTTTAATGGACTGACTGACTGATAAGAGCTCATGAAACACTGAATTGGACCCTCTGTGGCATATGTATTGGTTTGAATTATTGTTGAAATAACAATTGTTATGACATTTTGAGAATGAATGCAGTCAGTCCTGCTACATCACAACCTCCATTCCAAGGAAGAAAAAGAAAAGTCAAATTATAGTTAGTACCCAAAATAATCCCCATTAGTTATGAGTACTTATGATGTGAATTACTTACTCACCAGCCCAAGAAAAAGAACTTATAGATCAATGCTAGAGCAGAGTGACCAAGCAAAAAAAAAAAGAAAAAAAAACAAAGGTTCCTCATCATTGTAAGAGTGAAAAGAGGAAGATGAGAAAGAAACTTGGGAGTTTTAGTCCTCTACTCATTCTGTGTACATCATAACTGGATGAAAAGGCATGATCAAATCAATTCTATAAATTAAGAAATCAAGAAATGTCAAATCATAAGAAGTACCAAAAAAAAAATATATGATGATCATATCAAGGGATATAAGATCCGGTTTTAACATAATAACTTTGACAATCATCTTTTTTTTCATAGTTTCAGCAAAATGCAGAGTGCATCTCAGTGTCTGATAGCAGGACTATAATCAAGCCATGGAATGGGTGCCATGCCCACCCCCATAAGCTTTAAATCCATTGAAACACGTTTCAGTGCCACTGCCAACTTCATCTTCTTAAACATTCCTAGATCCACTCAGACAGGTGACTCTGACCATTGCCAACTTCATCTTGACTATATTCCCCTATCACAAAGGATTGTAAGAGTAGATCACACAAAAGCAGCAGTATTATTAATTTTAATAACATCAATTCAAACCAGTCAGTCTTCTATCAATATACAGTCTTGTCTTTCATATGAAATGAAATTATTGTCATGAATCCAAGAAATCAATCCTGAATTCCAAACCATCTGTATCAGTTGGCAAACAGTGTGTATGCTTTGATGGATTTTGGTGAAGACACACAGATGGGTGTGTGTCAGAGTTGCTGCGGACTGCATGCACAGAGAAGGATGATGATGCCAAGTGGAGAATCTTTCTTATGTTCAGCTTTATCAAACTTGCCAGAACCAGGGACACATGCAATCTCCTCCTCCTCCTCCTCCTCCTGCATGGAGCAGCACAACATCCCATCCCACCCTTCCCCACCAAGTTTGCCCAACACTGCTACTCGAACTACAACAGAAATGGGATGACACTTCTGACCTACTATACTTATATTACAACAGGAAGATGTGTTGAACCATGGTTTGCTTCTTTGACAATTTATAGAAAGATGTTGGAGAGGTCAAAAGGAAAGCTTTTTATTTAGAGTTTCTTTTTCTTTTGTTCTTCTAATTTTTGTGTAGATATTTAGTCATTCACATGCCAACACTCAATTCTTATTATTGCCCTAATAAAAAACAATCATTTCCTAATCCGATGATATTTCATAACACACTCCTTTTGAAGCTCCCATATAAAGAACAAACAAATGTCTTCTATGCTATAGTTAAGTTAAATTAAATCAAGAGTATATATATATATATATATATATATATATATATATATATGGTGTGGTAAGATGGGAAGGGTAAAATAGTAACTTACTCTATCGAATTGACACCCGCATGTTTGTGGCTCATTAAATCGCCTCCTTTTCCTCTTTCTCTCTCACTTTCTCTGGAATAAGCAGGAAGCGAACCGCAGCGCAGAGCCGACCCCGTGCCCGTCCCCGTCTCCCTCCACTCTCTCCGCCGTCTCCAAGGGAAGAGGTAAGTGAAGAAGAAGGCAAAAGAAGATCTTTGAAGGGCTTCGATGGCTTCTCGAGTGGCGTTTCCGGCCGAGCCTATCCTCTGCTTCTCTCCCGCGAGGAGCAAAAGGAATGCCAGATCTTCCAGGGTCTCCATGGCCTCGACCATTCGCTCCTCCTCCGCCACCAGTGAGATCCTTTCCTTCTCGTGATCTATCCTCGCATTGGATGAACTATTATCTATATATATATATATAATCATATTAATAATAAAAACCAAATAATATAATTTAAAATAAATATATTATTCTTCTACTAATCATGAAAATAATCAATTTGTTTTAATTTATATTGTATGTAATCTCGGGTTTGTTGAAAGGAATATTACGGTGGTTGTGAAGATGGGAAGGGGTAAATAGTAACTTACTCGATCGAATTGACAACCGCATGTTGTGGCTCATTAACTCGCCTCCTTTTCTTTCCTCTTTCTCTCTCACTTTCTCTGGAATAAAGCAAGGAAGCGAACCGCAGCGCAGAGCCGACCCCGTGCCCGTCCCGTCTCCCTCCACTCCTCTCGCCGTCTCCAAGGAAGAGGTAAGTAAGAAGAAGGCAAAAGAAGAGCTTTGAAGGGCTTCGATGGCTTCTCGAGTGGCGTTCCGGCCGGAGCCTATCCTCTGCTTCTCTCCCGCGAGGAGCAAAAGGAATGCCAGATCTTCCAGGGTCTCCATGGCCTCGACCATTCGCTCCTCCTCCGCCACCAAGTGAGATCCTTTCCTTCTCGTGATCTATCCTCGCATTGGATTGAACGCCTTGACGCTCCTTGGTGCTATTTCCCCGATCTGGTCTCTTAATTTCCTCTTGCGTGACTCGGGCGATTTGGATGCGTCCAACTTTTTAAAATTTTTCCGGGTTTAGGTCTGTAAACTCTTCTTTGATTCAGGTTACTACTTTTATTTTTTTTTAGCTGTTTCTCATTTGTGATTGGTGGAAAGTTGGCAACTTTATGCCTTCCATGCTATCAAGATGCCATTTCCCTTATCTTTTTCTTTCCGTAGTCGACCTATGGGTGTTCCCTTTCTTTTATTGGGTATTAATTTGGGTTTATAGTTCTTAATGATTTTTCGGCACCGGTTTCATGTTGCGATGTTGAGTTCGTGGCCTCAATTTTTGCGAAATTTAGGCGTTATCCTGCCTTAGAAGATATTTTAGTGGTTTCCCCTTTTTGTTATTGTCAGGCGACATATTGGTTTTCGCTGGAATAACGTGTTGTCTTTCTTTTTTCATTGTACTCTAACGATTATAGGAAACAACATAGGTTAAGCTTTTGTTGAAGTTAACTGATATAATTTCAACTGATCTTGTTAATGGTGATAAATGCGTGGCCTCGCGATTCGGAATGGTTAGCGTGTACTAGATGCAGGTTTCTCGTGGCATGTCAGAATATGTCTTGAATCTATTGAGAATATTTGTGTTCTTGTTCCTATTTAATGAATATGCTTCGTTTTTTATTTTCCTAGTTATTCTGTTGGGTCGTTTTGGTTGGTAATTTAATTGCAAATGGCCAAATTAACACCTTTTAATGTGTATTCTAATCAAAAGAATCCTCTTCGTGGTCCACAACAATGCTTCCTGTACTGATCCTGACTTCTTGGATGCTTATTATAGCAATCTCTTCATGTCACATCTGTCTTTGTTCGAGATTGAGAATTATTGTATACCATATGAACAGGAACGCAACTTTCAAGCACTTATGGAGACAGGATCATTCCATTAGACAAGTCTGAATCTTGGCATAAATTTGCTTGTGTTATGTGTGATAGATCTCAAAGTGCGTCTCTGTCTGTCTTCATGCATATTTTTATTTGTTCAATCATATTAAAAAATATTGTAGCCAGTGGTTCTAGCTCAAAAGAATGAAATAATAGGTGAGACACCTTACATCATATACTTCTTGTGAAATATGCTTTGACATTTCACTTACCAGATCTAGTTATGTGGAAAATTTATCTTTACCGTAACAGCAAGTGCATGCCACGCATGCAGAAAAATATTTTGCTAGGATAAATACTCGATATGAGATCCACTGGGCACATTCTAGCATAATATCTTCTTTTGTTTCACAATAAATATCACCTTTCTTCCATTGGCGAATTTGGACATGTGTTGCAGTCAAAAGGGTTGATAATGTCATGGTTCACTCTTTCTTTCATGCTCAATCCTAACCATGAATTATCTTCAGCACCAATTTTATAGATGACCAATTAGGCTGCTCCCACAGTGGTAGGTCTTTGTTGGTTTTAACAGTTTTTATGTGTAGGAGCCTGCAATTTGTTAACAATGTTATCATTTGTGGTTTTACACCCTTAGGTCCTTTACTACATACACCATACACCAACAAAACAACTCATGGAATTTTTGCACTCATAATGATGTTATATTATGAGTATAATTGCATTTATATGGTGGCATGCCATCCATACTGTAGTCCAGACTAGAGGACTTTAGAAAGGTATGTGACCTTTAGAGGATACTCTTCTTTTCTTTCAAGAATATTGTACAATCTTTTTCTTTTTTGGAATCTTGTACAATGTTAATTATAGTAATCAAGCCTATTATGTATATAACATTCAAGCTTGTCCTCTGACTAGGAAGTCTAGATGACTTTTGATTCCCTAAACCAAAAACATACAACTACTAACCAATTTACCTAGAGATTGGAATTTTATGCTCTCTATGATCATGTTAACTGAGCTTTAAAATGATTATAGGAAAAATATGGCGAAAATCACTACAAGAAATTTGCTAAACCTTTGTCAACTCTATAACAAAAACCAGAAGCAATTGACTTGTCCCAAATAAGCCAAATCTGATAAAAATTACCCCTTGGATCATTTCCTTTCTCCTTCCATGCAGAGATCTCATCGTTGACATTTTTTATGCTGAAGCACTTGGTAATCCAATTCAATAACTGAAATACAAGAATGAATACCAATGGTACATGAATGCTTAAATACATTATATCTTTGAAGGAATATGGCAGATCTAATTCAATCTTCCTGATTACTTGTCTGATTTTATTGACTTCAGGTGGAAAGGAAGGGATGGATTCCTGTACCATCATCAAGAAACAATCACTTTAATAAATTCCAGCATATTTTGTTCTAAATACTCTACTAAAAAAAAATTTGATGGGCTGTGAGATTTTGAGCTACTGCATATGTATCCTTGAAAAATCCAGAAATCTGATGTATGCCCTAGGAAGTTGCAAATGCCATTTCCTTGCACTAACTTTCACAAACGACCAGTACTTTATCTTTAACTAGAAAAATTATATTATGTTATTTCTTAGATTGTCCTAAATGCCTCTATTTATATGTTCCTACTCATCCCCATGCTTCTATACTAACCCTCCATTGTTCTAGATAGGCTTATTTGAATTCACTGCTCGCAGTTGATCTTATCATCCATCAATTTGACCGCCCAAACCTTATTTCCTCCTGTACTTTTGGATCAATTCAATTTTTCTTTTAGCAATATTACAGGAAGACTAGTGGAGCTTAAAATAAAGAATGAAACGGAAGGAAAAACAGAAGTTAAGAACTGTTGGTGCTTGTGAGATGGAAAGATCTGAGGAAAAATATCATAAGGGGTAAAATGATAAATTGATTGATCAATATTTATTTTGGGACAGTTGATTTTGTGGCAGACATTTGTTGAAGATTTTAGTATTTGTAGGAGATCACATGATGTCCCCAATTTTGTCCAGCTAAATATAAAAGTAGGTTTGTTTCTAGGGGCACATGCATTGGCCTTGTGCTTGTGAGGTAAGAGACTGCATCCATTGACCGACCCATATATTGTGTTGGCAGGAGCCTCATCCATAGGTCTACTCTTTTAACTTCTAGGGCATGCACCTAATTTTGCCTGATGACTAATATCTTTGATGATAGTACCTCTTGTCACAGTACCTGCTTTGATCTTTATCTTTGTTATCTGTATTTGTCTGGGAAGGCTTCTTTCAGTTTGATGGGTGATGATATTCATATTAAAGCTTATGCTTTTCTCTTGTGCCTTACCAAGCATCCCTTTGACAGACTCTCTTCTTAGGTAAATATCCTCAGGTGTTGTATCAACCATATAGAAATTCTTGATGCCCTTCGATATACTGTCAATCTCTTATTTCATTCTATGTTAGTTCCATGCCTGGGGAAGGACCAGTTGCCATTTCTGAATTGGCATGAAAGGATTAAAAGGAGGAATATGAAAGATTCTGATACCAACTGATGCATCCTGGGGATATGGCAATCATACTATATGCTTTAGAGGTCAATTATTGATAGGTCATTCAGAGCATTAGCATAGCTGCTATTATGATAGTAAAAAGCTTTAGATACAGTATTATAAAAAGGAAATAATTAAAAGAAAGAAAGAAAGAGGGAGATGCAAAAGGTTCTCTGCTCTATAAACAGAGGAAGTTTGAGAGAAGATATTTGTGACCTGAAAAAGAACACTTTCTTTCAGAATTTGTATGTCAGCAAAAACTTATATTTTCATATTAACCGGATGACCCTTCCCATCAAATAGCACAACTAGTTATTTTTTAAGTCTTAAAAATTTAACTATATATCTACTATGTACCATATATGGACCCTTATCCAAATTCAAAGGCCCCTTACTAAATTATAACAAATTCATTGGGCAGTATCGGAAAGGAAGTAGAAAAAAGTTGATTCTACATATTTCAATTTAGATTCTAATGGAGGAAGTCTGGATTAAATATTCAGATATGCGTTTGTGCTATTGGACCATGCCCATAAGTTGGTAGACAAAACTAATGTAAACTAATATATTATAGTTGGTAAGTGAGCAATTTTAACTTGCAGCAAACCATTCTCTCTATTGAAATAATCAAACAAATATCATCAGGGCATCAATCTTATCTGTTTTAAATAGGTGTAACAAGTGACTTTTTTCCCATATGTATTTGGAGAAATTAGAAACTAAATATTTGCTTACATACTGTTACCAGTTCTGTTTTGAAGTACATACTATGAGTTCATTGACATTTTCCATGAACTGACTACTTAACTGTTATCTCTGTTATAAGCAAAAGTTTAACCTTTCAGGATCACTCCTCTGTTTCTAATGACTGACTAGTTGTTTGATTTTATATGCAATGTTGTTGCTTATAACTTGAATGTCATATCAGGATGCAAAGAAATCTTGCATTTTCTAGAATCTACTATTGATGCATGGAAAATGACTGATGTACTTGTACTACTCTTGATTTCATGAGACTATGTAACATAATCATGACAAAGTTGGATAGTTTATATATTCTTTTGTCCTGCAATGAAGAAAGTATCCTCAGTAGTGTATCTGTGATCAACCTCTTCACTTCGTTGTATATGATTGTTATTTTAAGAACATCACAATCATAATCAGAAGCATTTACAATTTTAACTTTGGTGTATTCTCTTAAAATATTTGGACTTGTCTCCTTTGTGTTATACTTATTCAATACTTGGATGGTGGCAACTGTTCTGTAATATTTACTCTTTCAGTTTTCTGGAGTTTTTAATGTATACTTGTCCAACTTCCAGCTTTATGTGTGAGTAATTTATTAAATGATTCTATTTTAGAACTAGAAATTCATTACTTCTCAAGGATAGTAATGATACTTTCGTGCGTTGGATATGATGAATTTACTCAATAATATTTTAGGCATCATGATCAAGAATCAATAATCTGTGTTCTGAACAAATTTTGTCTATTTTTCTAGGGTTGAGACTCCAAGAAAGCCCTTCACTCCTCCTCGTGAGGTACATGTCCAAGTCACTCATTCCATGCCACCTCAGAAGATCGAGATTTTTAAATCATTAGAGGATTGGGCAGAAAATAATATACTGGTGCATCTGAAGCCTGTCGAGAAGTGTTGGCAACCACAGGATTTTCTTCCCGATCCTTCATCGGAGAGTTTTTATGAGGAGGTTAAGGAATTGAGCGAGCGGTCTAAGGAGATCCCTGATGATTATTTTGTTTGCTTGGTTGGAGACATGATCACTGAAGAAGCTCTTCCTACATACCAAACAATGCTAAACACTCTCGATGGTGTCAGAGATGAGACAGGAGCAAGTCTTACTTCTTGGGCTATCTGGACTAGGGCTTGGACTGCCGAGGAGAACAGACATGGAGATCTTCTCAACAAGTATCTATACCTGTCTGGAAGAGTGGACATGAAACAAATTGAGAAGACAATTCAGTATCTTATTGGTTCAGGAATGGTAAGATTTCTTTACATTCTAAGTTGCTAATGCCTTCACTGATTTTTAAGATTTTTAATTGGGGTGCATTCCTAAACTCAAAAGAGCCATGTTGATAAAAGAAATTGAATCAATAATCATGAAACTAATATGAATCCTACATTTATTGAGATGAGGCCACCTTATGAACTACTGCATTTAACTTTTGAGACCCATCATACGTAGGTACAAGGCTTTTCACCTTATTGTCTGGAAAAAATTCAAAAGGAACCCCTAAATTTTCTAATCAACTGCTTTTCTCCCCGAGTTGACGAGTAGTTGATCATCAAAATGGCATGTCCATCCATTGCCTAGTATTTTGTCGTGATTGCTTTGGGATTTGAAAGTGCTTTGGCATTTGCAGGATCCTAGGACGGAGAACAATCCATATCTTGGTTTTATTTATACCTCGTTTCAGGAACGGGCAACCTTCATATCCCATGGGAACACTGCCCGGCTTGCCAAGGAGCATGGTGATCTCAAATTGGCACAGATATGTGGAATCATTGCATCTGATGAGAAGCGCCATGAGACTGCATACACTAAGATAGTGGAGAAATTGTTTGAGATAGACCCAGATGGCACTGTTCTTGCATTTGCCGACATGATGAAGAAGAAAATCTCAATGCCTGCTCATCTGATGTACGATGGTCGTGACGATAACCTCTTTGAGCATTTTTCGGCAGTTGCCCAGCGGCTGGGTGTCTACACGGCCAAGGACTATGCTGACATACTGGAGTTCCTTGTCACAAGGTGGAAAGTAGGTGAGCTAACTGGCCTCTCTGGTGAAGGGAATAAAGCCCAAGACTTTGTCTGCACTTTAGCTCCAAGGATCCGGAGGCTTGAAGAAAGAGCACAAGGGAGGGCCAAGAAAGCACCGGCCATACCTTTCAGTTGGATCCATGACAGGGAAGTGCAGCTATGAGCATCAAATAGAATGTTAAATCGTCCTTTCGACGCTGTCGATTTGCTATTTGTGAAAGTAACTTCAAGTCCATGTTTTGTTTTTCTTCTGTTCAAGTAATGGATGAGTTGGGAGGGGAACTGTAGATACTCTTCAAGCTATCAAAAGTATCATCTTATGAGCAGGTGTTTGCTGCATAAGTTGGTTTACAGAGATGGACAGGTTCATGTCTTTACGCTTACTCTTTTGTCTCCTTTTTGCGCATGGACAAGTGCTGTTGTTTGTCTGAGTGGAATAATTGATGCATATGAAACTTAGCCTTTGCTCTTTTCTGTCATCTTGTTGAACTTAAAATGTAGTATATGTTTAATATCCACAATGGCATGTCATCATTGAGCACATCAATTCCTTTTTAGAGTGACTGCCAGTATTTTTACATAACCAAAGCAGGATGGCCTACCAATGCTTTCACCAAACCAAACCAAAGCAAAGCAAACCAAACCAGAGTGGAATTTTTAAATTGTTTATTGGTAAATTTAATTATGGAAAAGAAAATTTGTGTAAAGGGGGTATTTATTTGACCATGACTTGAAGCTTAATGTGATTCAAACATAGGTGTTTCTCTGTTTGATTTCCAACAACATATTTGTTTTAATTTTTCAAAATAATAATTTGTACCCAATAAATACAATATTACATCATCATCATCGTAGTAACCTTTCTATGCCATTTTTTTTTATTAACTATAATTTATCTTATTTCTAAGGTGGAAGGATTAAGCACTTTTTTTTTGTTTGTTTGTTCAATAATGATAAATATTTCTAAAGCTAAAAAAAAAACTTCTCTTCTTAGATCATAATGTGCAACCTTTTTTATGTCATCTTCCAAAACCATCCTAGCAACTTTTTCAACTATAGTTTGTCTTAATTCTATAGTGGAGAAAGGTTTGAGAACACACATTTCTGTTGGCATCATAGTGTGCAACCTTTTATAAGC
The DNA here is from genome assembly GCA_004837865.1 of Musa balbisiana. Taxonomy (NCBI): domain Eukaryota; kingdom Viridiplantae; phylum Streptophyta; class Magnoliopsida; order Zingiberales; family Musaceae; genus Musa; species Musa balbisiana. The sequence continues at coordinate 806,719 of CM017195.1, forward strand.
CATCTTCCAAAATCATCATAGAATTTTTCACTTATCTTATTTCTAAAATGGAAGAAAGGTTTGAGAGGTCTTAATTTGACTTTGTTTTTTACAAATCTAAAGCAAAAACAATCGCTCTGCTTACATCAGTATGTTTATGACATCTTCCAAAAATATAGTATTTTTGGATGATTTATCACATTTCTAATGTCGAAAGCTTTTTTTTCTTCTTTGTGCAACACTGATAATTATTTTCTAAGAGCAAAAACAAACTCTCTATTTGCAGGTTTAAAGCCACCTTTGTTATTTTCTCTCCATGTTCTGAACTATATGTGCATATATATCATGTTGTGTTTCCTTGTGGAAGAATGGACGAACACTCTGCTCGTAGAAAATATGCCCCTATTGCGAAACATCACATGAGAAATCTGTCACATTTCCGACAAAACCGGTAAATACTCTGCAAATTTTTTATGATTGAATACAATCAATAAAAATAATTTAAGTGGTTTTCTGATTTCATGAGTTCGTTCATAAACCAGAAAATATGAGAGATCCAACCATATTCTATTACAAGAGCAAAACATATTACACAATTAAGTGAAATAAATGGGTTACTTTTTAAGTGCTAGATTTGATAAAAGCAGACTCACAAGTGCCATTTTGGCACTAAAAAGACAGACAAAAAAGTTCGGAGGCACAACAGGCAATCAGAGATGCAATGCCAAAATCACCCGCTTATGGAGATATAGTAGTATCTGAAGCCAATGGAAGCAAAAGGTGAGGGAAGAAGAAAACAGAACTACTTGGGAAGAGTTGGATGAGATATGCTCACTTCAGAAATTGGCGAATTCTCGGAACACATGCAAAACTTTAATTCAACAAAGAAAACCAGAAAGAAGAAGCACCATAAGCATGTGGATTGCATTTGCTGGCATCATAAATAGACAGGATATGAGGGCAAGGGAGAACCAAACATTTTATCAGATGAAACATAAGAAAATCACCGGATCGTCTCAAGAATCTCACATCTAGCTTTGATAGATTTGTCTCAGCATTTCAAAGGCAAAAGAACCAAGTTTCTGGGTGTGCCAATTCATGCTGTTTGTGCAGGCACTCAAGTCCTGGGAACTTTCCCACATACTGAACTAAACCCGAAGACAGGTACAGCTGCTTAATTATATAGCATACAGCAGAAAAAAACTTCAAACACATTTGGGAACATTGATCTTGAACTTAATTGGACATGATCTATGAATCAAACATGTAAAATCATCAAGCAAGAATTCAGGAACACATAAATGGGATTAGTAGGATGTTCTTGCAGCATAAGAAAACTACACCTGAACTTGCACTACTTAGATGATGGAAGATACACGCGATGAAAACTTTTCATGGTAAGTTGCCTCCTACAAGTTGGGCATTTCTTCTGTGCCTGAACGGAGGCTTTTATGCATTTTAGACAGAAAATATGACCACAAATAGTTGATGCTGGCTCAACCAATGCATCCATGCAGACAGGGCAGGTGAAGATGGGTTCCCGTGTAAGTACCTTAACAGGCTCCGGTTTGGATTTAATCACATTCTTTCTCTGCAATTTCCAAGTCAGAATCTAGTTAAAATCTTTAACTACAAGTTCGATCACTAGAAAGGAGAAACAGAAGGCAGATACACAAAGGACAATAAAATTTTTATGGTTGTGGAGGTGGATAACTTAAAAGTTATTGATTAAGCAGCTAATGTTATGACCAGCAACTGAATCAGAAAATATGAGTTGCAGCATCAGATGATAGTATTCCAGTAACTATTTATGCCACAGTTACCTCGGAAAGGTCAAAGTATCCCATCTACCTATCATAGAAACACTCAGAGAGGACTATGCTCTTGCACCAAGTCCCAAGAATCATTCGTTCCTACAATATTGTTGAAAAAAATATTCATAGAGAACTATATTCTTGCATCAAGTCCCAAGAATAATTTGTTTCTAGAACATCATTTTTCCAAGGCAATGTGATATTTAGACTAGCAACAACCAAGGAAACCCTCTTCTCCTAACAGAAAATTCAATTTGATGTAGCAAGAGAGATGGTTTCCCTTCAAGCCAAGGTGTTTGATTTCTCATCAACCAGTCCATGCTGACTGGTTCAAAAAATTTACTGGCACAGGCATGAACCAGTATGCAGACTGCTCCATTTAGCATAGTTTGGTCCGGTCTGAATAAAAAAAATCCTTAGGTCTCCTTCTCTTAGGGCTCACGATTAACAAGTCCTCTCATCTCTATGCTTGAGTGGCCACTTCCACCCAATCACCTGTCGCCTTGTCACGAACGATCGTCGCACATCCACAACAACTTCGTTCAATAAACTGTTCGTCGCTTTTGCATGCTTATACAGAGACATGGCAGCATGTTTTGCCTTGGTTTTATGTATTTTTTCTTAGAAAATGTAAGCAACGACAGTTTGCAACGCTGCAGTAAAACCGCTCGCCGCGCCGGGCTGAACTGCCCCAAAATGGCTCCGTTTTCGTGTGTCACGGCTTGTTTTCTGCACACCACAGCTGCACGAGAAATGTCAGCCATCTCAGCACCCTGGAACCCCCCGGGTGGCATAGGGTTGGATGGAGCTTCGGTATATTGTCGAGCGTTGAAAAATTTTCACAAGTTCGCACGTTAACTTGACGGGAACTTGCCTTCGCGCCCGACACCCGGTGAGTAGTTGTTTGTGGACTTGCAACTGTTCGTTCTACCTTCTAAAGTCATTGTTTTCTCCTTCCTCTCTTTTCTCTCTTGCACTCAAGGTGCTTGCTGAGTTGCTTATAAAACTTCTCTCTTCGCGAGACGTCGGGACTTGTTCGTCGCTCATTTTCAATCTAATCAACTTTCTATTTTACAGGTCCTTCGAGACCTGTACGAGGTTGCAACTAGCTTAAACCTTTGCGAACACCTATGTCGCAAGGGCGCCTCATGACATAGGCAATCCCAGCTAAGTTCGAGGAGTTGGCGCAAGGGTGCTTCACGACTTTTGCAACTTAAGTTAAGTTCGTGACTTTGCCGTAATGGTGCCTCATGACTTAGGCAATTCCAGCTAAGTCCGTGATAACTTGCCCATCAACCTCTTTTATGATACTTACCCTCCTAAACTTTTTCTCCTCTCCTCTTTCTCCACTGCCTCTTCTAGCTCCTCTTCTTCTTCGTCCTCATTTCTCTACCTTCTTCCTCTTTCCTCCCTCCCTACCAACACATCGGTACCCCGATACGTTCTAGTGTACCATGTGTTGTTATGTCAGAATGGATTGGAGCTGTACCGGTATGTCCATTGACTAGGACGGGTCTGATACCCAAAATTGAAAACCTTGCTTTGAACCATATATAAAATATTACCATTTACCTTGTGATCATAAAGATAACTTTGACTATGCATTTTTATTGTTTAATCTTCTTCCTTGTTGATTCCCAGCATGACATTTAATTGTTGACACCAACAAAGACTATCACATCTTTTCAGAAAATGTGAATCTTTGAAGATTTATCATCGAGCTAGGTTGTCACTCCAAAGTACAAGAATCTTGCTTGGTTCCTCTTAACTTGATTTCTCACATAGCCCTCAACTGAGTACAAGAAAGCGAAAAGATTCACACAGCCAATTTCAAGTAGTCAAAAAAGAATGGCTTCTTCTTCTTATTTTTGTTACCCACATACCCACAAAAGGTATACATGCCTTCGCTGGACCAAAGGGAAAAGATTCACACAGCCAATTTCAAGTAGTAAAAAAGAATGGTTTCTGCTTCTTCATATTGTTACCCACTTACCCACAAAAAGTTTTAAGATTCAAGCCTCCACTGGACCAACAATTTAATAAGTGACAATACACCAAAAGGCCTGACAATAATTTTCTTTTTTCAATTGTAAAGGACTTTGTTCAAAATGCAGAAGTCACACAGCCAATTTCAAGTAGTAAAAAAAGAATGGTTTCTGCTTCTTCATATTGTTACCCACTTACCCACAAAAAGTTTTAAGATTCAAGCCTCCACTGGACCAACAATTTAATAAGTGACAATACACCAAAAGGCCTGACAATAATTTTCTTTTTTCAATTGTAAAGGACTTTGTTCAAAATGCAGAAGTCACACAGCCAATTTCAAGTAGTAAAAAAAGAATGGTTTCTGCTTCTTCATATTGTTACCCACTTACCCACAAAAAGTTTTAAGATTCAAGCCTCCACTGGACCAACAATTTAATAAGTGACAATACACCAAAAGGCCTGACAATAATTTTCTTTTTTCAATTGTAAAGGACTTTGTTCAAAATGCAGAAGTCACACAGCCAATTTCAAGTAGTAAAAAAAGAATGGTTTCTGCTTCTTCATATTGTTACCCACTTACCCACAAAAAGTTTTAAGATTCAAGCCTCCACTGGACCAACAATTTAATAAGTGACAATACACCAAAAGGCCTGACAATAATTTTCTTTTTTCAATTGTAAAGGACTTTGTTCAAAATGCAGAAGTCACACAGCCAATTTCAAGTAGTAAAAAAAGAATGGTTTCTGCTTCTTCATATTGTTACCCACTTACCCACAAAAAGTTTTAAGATTCAAGCCTCCACTGGACCAACAATTTAATAAGTGACAATACACCAAAAGGCCTGACAATAATTTTCTTTTTTCAATTGTAAAGGACTTTGTTCAAAATGCAGAAGTCACACAGCCAATTTCAAGTAGTAAAAAAAGAATGGTTTCTGCTTCTTCATATTGTTACCCACTTACCCACAAAAAGTTTTAAGATTCAAGCCTCCACTGGACCAACAATTTAATAAGTGACAATACACCAAAAGGCCTGACAATAATTTTCTTTTTTCAATTGTAAAGGACTTTGACAAAAGACAGAAGAGACTACTCCACAATTTAAGCACATAAGGATTAATATTTGGTTCAGACAAGTATTTGGTTCAGGGCATATTTATGAATGATCCAGATTAGTTATCTAAGCCTAGCATAAACTTGCTCTGTATAGTAGGCCATTGAAGGATTGATTTGACAGTTAATGTCTGCATTTCTGGTCAGCTGTTATAAATCTTGTCAAAGCACTTGAAACTTGAAAGTAGGTTACGTCAGTCACCTAACTATTTTTCCAGAATGACAGCATGACATACAATGTGTTGGTCACATGGTCAATATAATACCTACCCAAAGACCTTATCCTATGCAGGCCAGTTGTATTAAATCTTACTTGCTGAAGCACTCGAAACTAGGTTACCTCAATCGACTAATTATTTCAGTACTTGCAGCATGCTGCATGACTAGCAAAAGATTGATGTACTATGAGCCACATGCTAGATATGATACTCTTAGGCCTTCTCATCCTATGCATGTCAATTGAAGTGCCACAAGACATTAATACTGATAATCAAAACTATATACATATCATGTTACAAATTTAATAATGCAAAAGGGTGAGACGCTAGTGTCTTCCTGGGGAAACAACTGCTCATTACCCTTTCTAACATGCTACTCTTATCGTTCAACATGGTCTACAATACTGCTGCACCAAATTCCTTCAACCATGCAATATATTGATCAGACACACCAACCACCCAAAATGATGCTGATAGAGTTTCCATTCCTTCAATTGATCAACTGTCATATGATATTCCAACAATGGAGCTTCTCAAGGTTCATATTACCATTAGAAGATGCTGAAAGAAAAAGAGTCAAACATCATGAAGCCAAAAACCAAGAGAGTAATTCTGACAATTGCTACTCTTGCCTTTAACTTAATAAAGAATTAAGAATAGATGCATTGATAGACAATTAACTCAAAAGAACATACTCAAAGTGATTTGAGAGTTTGAGTGGGAGCAGATGTGAACTAAGTATGAGTATTCAATTCTTTATTACATAAAGGGGATAAAGATAGCTAATGAAGTGGATTGCTTCCTCAACAAGAAGCATGAATAAGCTTCTACTTAATCCCTTGAGACCTGTAATTCATAAGCTCAGAATACTTCCTTTATTGAATGAATTCCAATGAACTCACAAAAGCATCAACTCAGCTAAAACGAATACCTCAATTCGTTCTCCTCTTTTTCACCTTTTCATTTTCAAGAAATGCCACCCGGAACAGAACAAAAGAAAACACAAGGTTCATAACCAAACAATCAAGTTCCCTGACTCCTAACTAAACATTCAAATATATTTAACTTATGTACTTGCGAAAGCAATTCCATTTCTTAAACCCAGTATCAAAAAATGTGATAACCTATTACCATCTGTACAAAAAAGAAGAGCTCATTTCATGAATAATGATTATTAGCATAATAAGAAGTCAGAAGTTAAAAATATTAAAGATCATTTAAGGTGTAGTCTAATCAACTGAAGAACTTTGATCTAGTAACCCTCCAGAAAATAAGCAACCATTGTCATTTAGATGAAATACAAATCGATTAAATTTTCTACCATTATAATAAAAGAAATAATAGATAGATAAACAGAAAATTATATTTAGTATTGCAAAGAAAAATACAGAACAAACACATTTACCTTGGCATTATGCTCCTCTTCCAAATCAGGATAATGATCACAATCAATAGCTGTCCTGCTCATCGAACTTCTAGCCCGCTTATTACGAGTGTTCATAGGTGATTTTGCCACTTGTTCCTCTACAATAATGACTTAAAAATGGACAAATGTCAGACTAACACCAGAAACTGGATGAATAACAGCAGATATGACAGTAATAATAGTAGACATTAAGAGCGGACCAATCAAATTTCTCAGGATGTGATGTTTTTATATACCATAGCTTGCAGGAATAAACAATTCAGTATGGATAAGAATCTGCAGAAGCCAAAACAATTTCTCTGATATCTTGAGATAGATCAAATGTGTTGCCAGAAACAAAAAGGGGCTAAAATCGGCTAAAGTTACCTAAACCAATATTGATTGGTTCTTCATGATTCAAACTGACTTGTGTAATAGAAGAAGCTAAAGATGAAGAATGAAGAAAAGCTCAAACTATACCTTACCATGGGGAACAAAGAACCACTAGCTTATTTCACCACCTCTCACCCCCATTTGATTATTCTTCTAATAAACAAACTACTCCCTAAAAATAAGCCACATATTATTGATAACTATCAAATCATCAGTAGATATGCTTAATATTGATATATATTAATAACAACCGCACGAGTCCTTTATTATCACTTCGATGCTGTTGCTAGAGTACAGTTTTACAAGTTTCTTAACCTTTTTATTTTTCTTTGATTTTCTTATTTATAGTCTAATAGTTAGTATTATCTTTTATCATTTTAAATAACTTTCCAACTTAAATGAGAATCCTATCCAGCCACCCGGATCATCACTAAGCAGATCCCACAGGCTATACCAGGATAATGTCAATATTGTGAACCTTGAAACAAAGAGAATCACCAATGTGTTTTTTACCTTGGAAAATCCTTCAAGGAACTTATCATTGTCAATGGGTAAGACATTGATACAATAATCATTATCAGTTTTCTTTTCAGTGCAAAGGTACATTCTCGTCCATCATAATCACCCTCATGACATCCATCCTCCTCACGAAGTACAATATTATTTCTACCCAATCCGTAAATCTAGGAAGAGACAGAAAGAGAGGAGGATTTGGAGGACAACCAAAGATCAAACATCGAACAACTAAAAAATTCAAAAAAATATTAATAATTACCTTTTACATACATGCAAAAACTTTCTTTATATTGCCTACCAAATAAGCTGTTTTATTCAGTTTGGATTTTAAGATAAAACATTCTGATTACAAGATTTAGAAAATAAAGATAGACTGTACACTTCTATTTCCTATTATTTTCAAACCAGACCAAATCAAACCTCACAAATTATACAATGGCTTATATTGTTAATTTTATGTTATGCTTTAATTCCACCGATCACCTTTAGTCCCTCTACTTGCTTCATCGTCCACAACATTCTCATTTCCATATGATCACACAAAAACAATGTCAATATACATCACAAGAATGCTAGATATTAAGTTATTCAACCATTGAAATTGATCAATATAACTAGACAGTATAAATAATCTTCAAGCGAAACCAAAGTACACCATTTCTATGTGGTTGCATATATGTTCCACTTAGAAATTGTGTGCTTACATTGTAAAAAAACTCAACTGCAATCTACATGTGCATGAACTAGGTCCAGTTCGATCGGTCAGATCAAATCAATGGTGTCGTCCAGGACATCAACTAAAATTAAACTACATCATGATGGACTGAGTTGTTTTCATCACTATAAACCACAACATAAAGGACAAGGATTAGTATTAAGTTGTCCACGTAAGTCCATAGCTGTGTATTAGCAATGACATCAAGTAGGAATCCTTAATAAGTGCGAGGCATTAGAGCACTTGTTCCTTGAAAATACATGGTTGAGTAACTCGCCCTCGTTGGTCAAATGCCTCAGGAGTCAGGCTACTACCTGACAAAATAGTTTTTCAAACAGTAAATATCAGGTCTCTAGACAAAAAGAATGTGAGACTTTCAGCTTAAGAATGTACTGTTTAGCCCTCCAGATTCATTTATCCAACTCACAGATCATTAAAAAACCTGTATCAATCCTTCAACCCAAACTCGAATTTATTTCAGATTTTGACACAATAAATTTCTCTCAGTACAACCTATTGCAATCCTCAAATGACATCATTTTTGCCCTTTTACAATTGATGTTTACTTATAAACAAAACAAATATGAACTTGAATTTAAGAAATACTTAACTTGCTGACAATGTCAAACACTTTTAATGATCTTCTTAGATGCGTATGACGATTAAAAACTTTGTATTTCTTTAAAATAATATCTATGCACAAAAAGCAAAAAGTCATTTAAGAAATAAATAACCACTAGAGTATGAATAAATTATTCTCACAAGAAAGAAAATTTTATTTTCCAACGAGCACATGCCTCAGTTTATTTCATTCCCACGTAACAGCAGTTTCTGGCATATACTGACCTGGTTGTCTCAAATTTGTTTCCAGGTCTTCCTCTAGGATCGTTGTCACAGGCTGGTTCCTCCCCTAAACCGATAAGAACAAAACTCAAATGAAGAACAGGGGAAAAGATAAGATAAAGAAATAGATCGAAACAACAATCAGCCAAGTCAACGTAGGAGTTACAGCATGATGATAAAAGAAATAACAAAAAAGCATCAAAAACCCTCAGAGTTAAACAAAAAAATATCATAATGTTAGCGAATATCATGCTAATATATGAGGGCTTTATACTATAACTTCAAAGATTAGATCAATGTCAAATATGCTAAAAGCAAATAAGTGTTAGCTTACCTAGGAACTCAATATACAACATAATATAGTACATGACTGCAAAGATAAGAACATTGCTCAAATCTCATAAAAACTAAGTTCTTCAATCTACTCAGAAACGATGCAATACTCAGAAACGATGCAATTTACAGTACACAATAAATGTTCAAATATGATAAAAGCAAGCAAGAGTTTCAGGCCACACAGGAATTCAAATACAAAAGAGAAAATTACAAGAAAGTTGAAAAGACAAAGGTAAGACACTTAAACTCCAGATATAAAATAAATATTCTGATGCTAAAAGCAAGTGTCTTATCTTACGAATTCAAATACGACAGAAAAGATAATACACTTAAGCATAGACAAGTATATATAATAAACCAAGAGACTAGGAATTACCAGGAGTAGCCCGCTCGAGGAAGAAAGAGTCACGACCTCATCCTCCATCAATTCTAGATCAATAAAAGCACTGTGTGAACGGTCACTTGATGGTGCAGCGGACCCTTGCTGCTGTTCAATAGCAGGGCTGGGTTGAGGAATCCCGGAAAAAGATGTTCCTCGAGAAATCTGTGGATGTCTAGAGCCAGAAGTGCCATCACACTGCTGGCACTCCACCGGAGGAAAGTTCAGATCAAAATTCGGAACCATCTTAGCGTGGATACCATCCCTCGCGTGCTGCCTCTTTGAACCCTGCCTTGATGGTCCAAGGGTGCTCATGCTCTATATCAATACAGTAAAACCTAAATTTCCAAAAGCAACACAGCATAAAAATCAATCCAAAATTTTCATCGAAGAACAATTTGTGCAGAAGATAGAGAAAAGACAACTTTTTTCGCCTATTGTTTTTATTTTTTACAATTGGAATAACGGGAAAGAACAGCGCCAACACTAATCGTATAATCGATAAAGAAAATCCAAATAGCCCAAGTTCTTCTCAAGAAAAATTTCTCGAAACAACGACTCGAAATCTACAAGAAGATTAGAAGAACAAAAAGAGAGGCATGACAGGCAAGAAACAAAAAGGGGCAAAAGAAATTGAATCAACGAAATAACAAATCCAAACGTGAATAAAAACAAAATCTTAAAAGATTCAAATAAATCCCAAAACGAACTCAGATTTCGCCGGATAGAAACACCGAGAAATTTCACCCACCAGCACCGATCGAAGATTCGGGACGATCGGGCCGAGACAAACCGGGGCGCTGTTCCCTAATTCTTCCCTAGGGTTTTAGCAGACGATCGAGATGGATCGAGGAGCTGCGAAACGGAGAGGGCGAGACCAAAAGTTTGATATCGTGCTCATCGCTGCTAACGTCGCCGGTAATATAGCCGGTTCCGTGCCAGACCGTTGGGCTGATGTGAGCGCAGACGTGGCCCGGATTTTTGCGGTCGCTGGATTTGCTCCATCTGGACCACCTCATGAGATCAACGGACCATATTGGGGCAGGGAATACACGTCGAGTGGTGGATCGAGGAGCCTGCCAATCCTACGGCTCTCGTCAATTTCACAGATACCACATTTAAAATAATAATAATAATTTTATTTTGTGGATGATTTTTCTTAAAAACTTTTTTCATCTATTTACTATTCACAACCCATTATTATTGATAATTTTTTAAAAATAATAAAAATATAATTTCACTATTTATATTATCGATTTTATATGTTTTTTCTTTTATTCTTCTCAACAACCTTTTATTTCATCCTACATCCTATTACACCCTAATATTTATCTTTCCTTTCAATCTCTTTAAAATTCTATAGAGTTCCTTCCTTCATGTTGTTATTCAAAGACCGTTAAAATGATTCATTTATTCCTCTTAAAAGAAAATAAATACATGACTATTTATAAGACTTCTAAACTCCATCTTTTAATAGGAATCTTCACCTCTTCAATAAGAGTCAGATAGGTAAGCTTTACATGAATGTCCATTTTAATAAAACTCAATTAGGACTCTCCTATTTAGAGTCCTAACATTCATCTACAATAATATATTGATCAATATCAACTAAACAATCCCCCTGAATTAAGATTGTACCAACCACAGTGTTATATTTTCTTCCCCATTAAGTCATAAATCTATAAAATCAAACTAACCATTTAGTTTGCTTTCAAACAAACTCATAGCACTCCTTATGAAGGGACGTTTAATGGAAAAACAACAAGCAATTGGGACATTAACACCCAAATCAGATAGGAAATCAGAGGCAGGTAACCTATTATATTAAAGTTTCTGACCAAAACACAAAACATGAGGGATAGTTACAATACTCCAAAACTATTTCTAGTTGACATGAGATATACTATTCTCGTTGCAACAACTAACCATCGTTTCGAAATCAACAAAATTTGGATTAATAAATACATGATATGTAATTTCGAATGATATCATCCGACATATTGGTACGTAGATCGTTCACTACCGGAGGAATCGTACTACAGTGCTACAGTAAGAGAAAAATATTTAAAATCGTTCGATACATCCTGGAGTACCACTCAGTACGTCGGTACCATATCGTACTATACCAAACCAACCTCGAAACACTGGTACAATACCATATTATATACCTTGAATAAATATAGGTTTAAAAACAATCATAAATAAAAAAAAAACTAATTATCCAAAAACATATTAACAAAAATACTAATTCCTATGAGAAGAGAAAACTTAGCCTTTAGTCTGTCCATGTTATTGAAATATTAGTTAATCCTTTTAGTTCGAAAAGATATTTTTGATAACATGAATGTAATGAATATTCGATCCACCCTCAGATCTACATGTAGGTCGAGAAACCTTCTCTCAATCAATGAGATGGATACTCAAATTTTTTTGTCAAAAAAAATTATAAATAATTCTCTCAATCTTAGCTAACCTACAAAGCCAATCTTTTGACACCAATAAAATAGAAAAATGCCCTGTTTTGACACCAATAAAATTATATATTTAATTAAATTTATTCCTATTAGTATGTTTGGCAAAGAAAATCTTAATCTTAGTGAGATTCATCCTTTAATTAAAATATTTCTGATGGGTGCTAAAACCTTCCAAATAGAATGATATATTTTTTTATTAACACAAAAATAAAACAGAACATCATCAGTATACATAAGATGAACATTTTTAAGTTAATGCTTGAAATGAAAAGAACAGAGTTTATCCAAATCACAGGCCTGATTGAGGAGGTTAGTAAACAGTTGTGCAACTATTAGGATATAAATACAAAAAGATAATGAATCCTTTTGTTGAAAACACTTGGAGCCTCTGCAAAATGTAATAGGTTCAATATATATAACACAGGCAATTCAGGGGTGGAAATATACCAATACATGCAAGAGATAAATCTAGAAGAAAATTTAAAGCAATGTAAAACATTGACCATTGCATTCTAGGACAAACTCTTTGACAACATGGATATTATCTTGAATCTTATGCCTTGGGAGAAGGGAGAAGATAATATAAATGAAAACAGTTCATATACAACATCAAAAGATTAAAATCAATCTCCTAAGATTGTTGTTGAGCTGAAGGATTGATCAATATTCAGAGATCATACTTCAAGCTAATGGTTCAAGCTGAAAGATTGTTGTTGTATTAGAAATTGGATGTGAAACTGAAGGATTGGTCAATATGCAGGGTTTTTTTCAGGTAAAGAAATCAGCAACTATAACCTGGTGACGGTGATGGAGTGGATCAAATCAAAGAAGTGACAACCTTCCATCTTGCCGGGCACATATAATTCAATTGGAACAATTCCCAAACCAACACTTCATTAATTGCTTGACAAAGAGCATCTAACTGCTCGAAGAACTATTCTCATCCATGATGCCACACAGAACATGAATCTGGTGGATTTATGATACCAACTCATGAAGACACGTTGAGATAATCTGCAACATCGTGATCTTGTAGTGTCATAGATAAGAGACACTGGACACAAGCGATGCCATATGACCTACTCTCCATTGTTTGATCACTATCAGAAGGCACAGCATAAACAGATTGCACCTCTGAAGAAATCCATAATAACAAATAACAAAGTGTGTTGTTCCTCTAGTGGTTATTTACTAGACCAAAGCTTCATGATCTATTAAGGAGCTCTGTCTACTTCCTGCACCAGTGAAAGCACCAACAACCCTGTCAAGAGAAAAGAAGAAAGAGGATGAGAAATATGTTGATCAGAATTCTACCAATAAACTCAAATTTTACATGTTTTATACATGAAATTGACATTCTAGCAAGCAATGAATAAATTTGGTTGAGATTGCCAATAAAGATAGGCAGGCATGCGAAGGCTAAAACACTTGAATGGCTTTAACAACAAACTAAGGTTAAAAGTTGATATTTCAGGGGTAGAACGTGCCAAACTGTTAGTCATGACTATATCTTCATGGGCTTTACATACCAAGGAACGGTACTCAGAAATAATCTCTGAGGTCGAGTAGTATTTAGGCTGCCTCTTACTATATCATATGGAATTATTGGGGTGTCACAATCTACTTTAATAAAGATCCTGACAGCTTAATCAGATTTCTACATATGATTCTCAACATGGGGCTAAATCAAGACAACTTCCATCCACACTATTTTTCGCATAACTTAGTAAATGTTACTCCCATCGTTAGACTTAAGATTGACCACGTCTTGGATGCCAAGCTAGCTTTGATTATGTTGACCCACACAAACAGGCTCATTTGACTGCTCTAACAGCATCTACAACAGTCAAAAGATCCACAAGCTTGGTTAATTACATGGAACAGGTCTTTCAGGCATGGTACTTAAACCCAAGTTATCAATTGTGAATTATCAAGTTTTATAGACAAATTCATTTTTTGTCTTACTAGTCTTAAAATTCGCATCCTTTTAAGTGGTTTATCTTCACCAAGCCTTTCATGTGAAGTATGAACTAGCACCACATTTCAAGACTCCACATGAAGTAAATAAACTGGAATGGCATTTGTTGGGCACATTTAAGTTGAGCATGCAACACTCGTATGATGAGCAAGTAATAATAGTTATTATACCATCCATGAGAATTTCAAATTTTGATGATTTACAAGATATAAGAAGACAAAGATATCAGTGGTTACATCTAAAACCTAAATTAATCAATTTATAATGATTAAAGCAGCTATTCCTGAAACATGAACTGGATGCAATGCTCAAGATGCACACAGATTTGAATATTTAGATGGAAACTAATTTAACCATGACGAACGTCTGATGTGAACAAACCAAAGTAGGGTGTCAAGTATTTCATGTTCAAGTGTCTAAAAGTCTTTTAAGACCAATAAGAATTCTTTCTCATAAACAACTATCTACTGTCTATCTCAGCAAAAATGATAAACTATCTACTGTTAATCTCAATATTAAAGTAGATAAACCGGAATATACAGCACCCAGCCAGTATCAGCACCATGAGTATTGAAACCATATAAAGAAATCTGATAAAAATTTTAATGACAGACATATGCATAAGAATAGATAAAGTCACATACTGAGGAGGGCTCATGGTTGCTATCATGATCCTTGTCATATGTCTTATCGCTTGATTCTGGAGAAACTTCAGCTGATACTCTTTGTTTCTCTTCCCTCACTTCGTTAAATATGCGTGAATAACCATCAGCTGTAGAAGGATTGCTCTCATCCCAGTCACCAAACTTGGGAATAGCTGACCCCTTGCTCATCTGCTACAAGAAAGATCCACTGGTATGAATTTGACTATATACTTTTTGTCCCAAATTATCAATTGAATGAAATGTTAAACTTACTATTTTATCATTTTGAACACCAGTCATCCTCAATTTTCCTGCAGAGCTCAAAGTGATTGCACGGCTACCTCCTGACAATCCTTTGGAAGAAGAACACGCACCAATCTTCATTTGATAATTGGGACGTGTTGGAGACTGATTGACTCTGTAATCAGATCCATCACATACTCTACCAGTCCTTTGATAATCACCTGAAGTTGTTTGATGAAGTGAGTCTAAGGTGAGTTTGTAAGCCATAGAATTACGATGGAAAGGTGAATCATTAAGTTGATGAATACCATCTTCTCCTCTTAAATGTAGCACACCATTAGCTATTGAATAAGGTGATGTCCCAAGTGATGGGGCATGAACTGTCGGCACCTCTGTATGAAAGGCATTGGGGTTGTCATAACGATGATTCATTTTCTTTGCTTCCAATTCACTTCTTTCCCTGAGAGCCTTGTCAAAAAACTGAGAGTAATTAAGACCACCATCACTTCCCCAATTTCCAAATTTAGGAATATGGGCATGTTGCTGCAGTAAAGGAGAACAAAAGATGATTATTTCTTCCGGGATGAGAAGATCAATACAACAAACAACAAGCCATAATGTCCCAGCAGATAAAGATCTATCAACCACAAACTACCATTTTAAGTAGAAAATGGTAACAGTTTGGGTTATTGTTCGACCAGTTGTAGTGCTATAAGTCAAACTAGTTGAGGTACTTACATGTACATGACTTTTGGTCAATAAGAATCAGTGTGTAAATCTTAGTGACAGAAAAATGGAAGTAAAAACAAAGTATACCAGATCTTGAAAGTAATAAGAGCCACAATACACCCATTAAATTCTCGTCTTAAAGACTTGTCTTAGTTTCTTAAATATCATAGTCTCCATAACACATTTTTATCAAGGTTTAAGTTTCTTTCCGAGACCCACAGCAGTCCCTGGTTGGCCTACTGCAAATTTCAGAGTTCAATAGAGCTACATTCATCCAATAAATCTTTCTACAAAATTGGTTTGAGGTCATTAAAGCTACATTGGTGGATAAGCAGAGGTGCGATGCCTCGAGTGAATGTGAATCACAAACTACACTTGCACCATGAGCAGGAATGTGGCTCACCGGAAATTTTAGAGGTGTGGAGCTTGTAGTGTATGTAGACGTCCCTTTGGATTGGCATGATTCAATTTACGATATCTAATTTCCTTAGTATATCTTGTATGCAGAAAATCTAAAATTAAGAACCAATACCAGTTGCCAACAATGTCTAGAATACTAACTATCGTTTATTCAATGACGTGAACAAAAAATGCAAACACAACCCTCACACTGCATCTAAAATCCATTATCTCTGTTTTATAAACATCAAATCTAATTTCACATGCACAAATGACTAGTTGCTTATAGATAATTGCAAAACCACCAGACTTAACCCGGCAACAACCATATGATTAACATGAAAGAAACAACTTCACACTGAAAAATCTTCATCAAGAACACAACATATGTCACAAAGCCTCAGAGGAAACACTAAGTTTTCAAGCAAGTCTGGAGTTCAACTCGACTCTTACAACTAGCACCTGGGATAGTAGGTTTAACAACTTAATCTAGCAGGACTGCTGTGATCATAACAAATGCTCCCAAGAACTTCCTATTTCTTAGCCATCATCATAGATATGCAAGTTGTCAACTATATTCAGGTGTCCCAATTTGTGATTGGTGCCAGACAATGAATCCCCATCGGAAGAGGAAATTGGAAGGCATCAACACCAATCGCTAATTCGTTATAAAAATCATAAAGCTCGAATTCAATCCCAAAGGAAGCAGCACATTAAAAGTCGAATTTAACTGACAGAACATAAACAATAAACTTGAAATTTCACATGATATCCGGAGAAATCATAATGAGAGCGAACCGAAGAAAAGATAAATAATGGAGCCCCCAAACCCTATCGATTGTGCAAAAGACTAATCAAGAACCTCCTTGATACCCAAAAAAGAACTACGATAGATAAACATCAACAGCTCTCTTGTAACAAAAAAGAAGTCGAAAACCCTAATTATCTGCTAAACCATACCAGACTGCCCAAAATCGGGACTTTATCATTTCCACCAAGAGTTTGAATCAGGATAACATCCTAGAAGGCGTTTAAGAGGCCAAAAGAGCACTCACCGACATTTCCTGGACACGCTTGCCGAAGAGCCGAAAAAGAGAAATCCCTTGAAAGGCTAAAAGGCGCCTTCTTTTCACTTCGGTGGATCTCGTCTCCTTCCTTCTCGGCCTGCAAGGGGCAGAATACTTGGTCAGAAGATAAAAAGGTCACCTTCAGCAACAAAGCAGAGGCGGAGAGTGACTCGTTGACTTGGATGCCACTGCCGACTTGTTTGACCAGGCGAAGACTTCGACCTTTACTATGTACGTTTGTCCTTTATCGAGAAGCAATCATCAGAACTAAGAACGGAACGCAAACCTGAAATAGCGATTACGTGATTTCGCACTCTTGCAGACACCCATGGAGAAGAGCTCAAACTCTTCGCTTTCTAACAACAACAAAGAAATGAAATCGAAGTTCGAAATCTGCACTCTCAAGAAAGGCTTGTATGTTTCCAGGAAACCATAGGATGTCTTCGACACCACACTCAACCCAGAACCGATTTATAGAGAAACAAAGGGGGGCTGAATCCTTTTCATATCTTGAATCCTTTCCCTATTTGAATAAGGAATCCTTTTCTCCCTCCAATATAAAGATCTGCCAACCAAACAGAAAATGTATTATAGCATATATATTTAACAAAATATAGGTTAAGCACTCTTAAGTGGAATTAATATATTAATTTGTTTAAATCAAAAATTATATTCAAAATATTAAAAGTTCAAATACTTATAACATTTTGTTAAAGTTAGAGAGAATTAAAGATTTTTAATTTTTAGAAAAAAAGACACTCTCAGTGTTTGAGTTTATACTTTAAACCAACATATAGATGGTTTCTGCCAATGAAGATTAACAAGTCTGATCCCTTCAGACAAGATTGATTTGGCACAATAGCCAGTCTGGGTTGAAGCTTGTGCCCATGCCATATTTTAAAGATAATAATAATAATATCGTTTCCCATCTTCCAAATGAACCATAACCTGTTTATGACTGCAAGTGGTTATCCTCTTTTAACCAGCCAAGCAAATCTTAGATCAATTTATGACTGAAAGTGTAGTCAAAATTCTATTGCCACAGATCCCAAAGTCCAGAATAGGTGATCAATAGATTCAGCATTATCAAACATTGAGGTGGACAGAATAATCAATGGTTGATGGATGTTTGTGGAGTAATTTCTAATAGAAGATATGAACTCTTATGGGATTACTGGGATTTTTTTGCTCTGGACTGTAGATGGATACAATAAATGATGAGCACCTTTTTGTGGTTGCTTTTCCAAATGTGTGAGCCTTGGAGAACCCATCCATGTCATTACAAGGATAGTGAACAACATCAACTAAATGTTTTGACTACCAAATTAGATCAGCACATCAGTATTACTACTACTTGTATCAGTAAATATTGGTATGCAGTTAAGAGGCATGTTTAAGATCCATGGATCTTCATGAAAGCTAATGTTATGCTCATTTAGAATGTGTTTAGAAAAGCCCTCTCTAAGCTCAAACAATTCCAACTAGTGTGGTTAAGTTTAGGATGGATGGAAGGTTGATAACTTCATATTTTTCATAGTAAAAGGAGGGAGATATGATGTGCAATTTGTTTTCCTTTTTTCCTTTTTTTTTTTGGTATTTTCCTACTTCTATATTTTAGTCCATAGTTTTTTTTTTCTTCATATAATTGCTGTAAAATATTGTGTATATGTTTTTTGAATATTTAAATATAATAATTTCTTATCGAAAAAACCAAAATATCTAAATTTGAGTTTTTCATGCCTTTCAAATCATTTAACAGAATCTTAAATTATTATTTTCATCAAAATCTAAGTTACAATATTTATATATATATATAAAGAAATTTAAATATGACATCTCTTTTGTATATGAAAATTAATAAAATTTCACTGACATTTTACTCTAACATTATTATTTTTAATTATTTCTATCCACTAAGATCTTTTTAAGAAATGAAGGGTTCCAAATAAAATTATTTGCGTCCTATAAAGTCATTCAACCAAAATTTATAGAGAGTTTGACTTTGTTTTCATACCTCGTTATCTATTATGGCAGCTGACTAAGATAAAATTGATATTAAATTAATTCCACGTTAAAAAATAAGAAAATGATTTTGTTTTTTTCCCTCAATTAATCGCCTAAAAATCTACGCGCGTGACAACTGAAAAGTTCGGTAGGGCGTCAACTTCCCGCGACATCCATCATCAGATCAATTAATCGGCACGATTGATCGGCGAGGAGATGACCTGGCCAGAGTCGGGAAACGCGCCCCGCTGTCGTAACGAAGGAGAGGTCCGTCGCTGTTGTCTCCCTCCACGTCGACACCTCTCTAAATCGGTCGTGCTTTTATTAGACTCGTTCCAAAGGCCTCGCCTCAGCCCTTCCCCCTTCTCTGCTCGAGCATTCCATCGGAAGCGAGAAGAGGTAATAATCCCTCCCTCTCCTCCTTTTGGCTTTACGCTTCTATTTTTCCTTGCTTAAACCTTTAATCTTGTGGCAAGTGTTGATGCGAGTTTGGCTTAACATGTAAGTCATGTAAGAATCGTTTTGTTCTTTCAAAGATCCTGTTGGAATTTGATTCTCGCAGATTCTTGCCTTTGTTTAAGTAGTGCAAGTCTCAATCTTGCTGCTGTTCCTTATGGAATTGGGGGTTAAAGGTGTTAATGTGAGACATGAGGGCTTGCCTTTAGCCACCACTGATGTTTGTGGAGAATCTCGGGGTTTTGTTGCCATGAAGCTGGATTTTGTTCACTATAGATACGAAATTTGATGTTTTGGAAGAATGACATGGTTTTGTTACTTTGGAATTGATTCTCTACATATTAAGGGTTGATTTGATTTGCACCTTTCCTTTAGATTCTGTCTCCTATATTTGATTCCTTCCCTCTTGATAGAGCATGTGAAGCTAAGCCTATCTGGATCTTTGCTTTTGGATTTTTCTTGTGTTATAGGTCCTGTAGAGATTTGAGGATGGGTCACATCTACGGGGAGTAGTCTGCTAGTGTGGGGAGCTTGAGCGTCACTGCAAGTGATGGAAACTCTTCCTGATGTCTACCCTTTAACAGGGTTACAAATTGGGTAAGCTGCTTGCTTTAATTATCAGAGTCCTGAAATTTGGAAATTGTTGCTCATCTCCTAAAATATTTTTCTGCAAGAAGTTAGATTTTGCTTATTCTTGGACTGCTCTAGCCCAAGATTCAAATTGGCATATGATAGCGTTATTCTATCAAGCTCTTTTCTAAAGGATACTTCAAATAAGAGTTCTACTTAAAAGTTGAAACTTTTTTTGCTTAAAAATATACTCTTTCCTTTAGCTAGTCCTTGGATTGCTTGTTTCAAGGAAAAAGTTGCCCTTAGATTTCTGTCCAGACGGCATACATGTGCTTCATCTTGATGGATAGTGTTCATGAACGTATACCTAATATGGATTGTTCCTCAGGGACATACAGTCCTATGTGTCTCAGGCATTCTTATATGTTGCTCCCTTAAGCAGAAGACTCCTTGTTATGGTTGATAACCGACCCTGGTCAGAGAACAAGCAGTCTAGCTCAACAAGGATATGGCAATTTATGGTCACAAAGGTCTGCCCTATTCACCCTTCTTTGTTGGCACTTTCCGCTTCATTTCAAAGGATCATGGCTCATTTTGCTACTTAACTTTCAGTATAGGATGTCTCCATTTATGAACACCAGGGTAGCACAAAATACTTTAGATATAGGAAGCAGATGTGACAGTCATGATGGTCATCAGTCTTACCATGATAAATCCAAGAAGTTCTACCGATGGCTTCGTTTAATGGATTCTTCTAAATTGCAAGAAAAGTACTTGCATGCAGTCATGAATTTGAGCAAATCACTCCATGGCTTTATAGTATTTGAAGTGGCATGGAAAGATGTGCATGGTATCAATTACCTAAATGAACTTCAGGTATCAATCATGTAACTCATCTCTTTGTCATGTTGTTATATTTAATTGATAGGAGAGTTATATCTTGTTTTCAGACAGATACATCTTTAGCACTGGAAGTGAGAACCATGAAGAAGTGGGAATTCTTTGATCCCGAGCATGCCTCAAGTTGTATATCACATTGGTTCTCAGACTGCATATCAGAAACTCAATCACTCAAGGACTATCTAAAAAAGTTGACTGACCTAGATCTTCAAAATTCCAGTTCGCGATCCTTATCTGGTCTTGAAGTATCTTCTTTAGATGTTCCACATGAAAAAGAATTCTCAGATGCACAAGAGACTCCCTTCAAACCGAAAGATATGGACAATGATGGAAAAGGACTATGTAATAAGGAAAGTATCCAGCATGAGAATGACTATATTCCTGACCAAAACTTGTGCACGTTAGTACCATCTGTTGAAAAGAAATCATTGATGGACATAGATGCGAAGGATGATGCTCTTATCTCACCTACTAATTATGCTGATACTCTAATACTATTTCGATTTAATGACAGTTTACTGCCGTTCAAGCTGAAGCAAATTATCATGTCTGATATTAGGCTTCTAACTTTGCTCGAGAGTGGTCTTCCTTCATGGGTTATATTTTTCCAATCCTATCCTCTGTTCTGTCACTTCTATCGCCCATGGATGCGGCTTCTAGTGAAGACCCTTCATGTATTGGTATCATTGGTGACAGTCATCATTGGGTTTTATGATTTGTATAAAAATGTACCTCTTTTAAAGGCCACAGCAGCTCGCCTTTGTGGTCCACTTTTTGATTGGATAGAAGCATGGGATATGGTTACTCGGATACAATACCTTGGGACAATATTTCTTCTCCAAAATGTCCAGAAGAGCTTTAATTGGCTTCTAGTGATGGCTCGTACAATAAAAGCGATACTAACAGTGATATCAAAGCCATTATTTGGTCCACTTGCAGAAATCACAAGTTTCATCGCTCCTTTGTGGAATGTGTTTGCAGATATTGGTGGGCTATTTTCTTCAACTATATGGTCTTCAATGGAATCCTTGTACAATGCGATCACCGCTCTTGCTGAGGTTTTCTTGTGGCCATTTGAGCTTGCCTACATATATGTCTGCACTACAGGTACCCCACAGCTACTCTATTTTTTTTTATCAATTTTCATTTCATATTGTCTTATACAGCTAAGCTATTTTGAGTATCATTGAGGATCATTGTCTTCTTCCTCTTCCAATTTCAGCAACATTGGTTTATCCGATCCTTTATTGCATCTGGGAACTTTGTATTCTTCCTGCTCGTTGTGGTATGACTTTGGCAAGTTGTGTCCTGTCTTTACTATCGAAAACATATTACTTGCTAAAGGATAGTTGGGAGACTATCAGTAGCACTTTTGAGTTTTCATATCTATCAGAGACGGAACAAAGTACATTTGATAGCTCAGTTTTGCAAGAGCTATGGAATGATCTCTTTTCGCAGGTTTGCATCTAAACTGTGATTCATCAATTTGATGTCTTGATATAAAAGAATTTAACAGAAGTTTCTTATCAGGTTTTTCGAGCCATCCGAAGCATCATAAATGGTCTTCTAGCATTTTTTATTTCATGCAACCGGCACCGCCTAAGGTATCGACAAAATTTCATTCTGCCTTAATCATTTTATTTGGGCTTGATCAATGCTGGGTTGACAATAGAGGCATATATCCCAGTGTCTGTCGTGTCATAGCTACTAGACGCATGGCACAACAGTTTCTTCCTTTTATATGTGGAGGATGGATGGTCATACTTATCTTTCTCCATTGCATCAAAAGCCATACCAATTGATAAAATGATCAGTTGGGTGATCGAACATATACAAAATCTGGCATTTGGCCTTATAAACAAGCTGTAAGAAAGATCGATAGACTTGGCATGTCTACTCAAATTCAAACCTTGGGTGCTAGCCAAAGCCACATATATGCGCTAACATTTGGCAAAATCTCGGAAAGGAGTAGAGTCCGTGTGTTTGATCTTTTGACCTGCTTTTATACCATAATAGAACTATAGTCAGATAATCAGTTTTCTACTAGCTTATAATGTTGCTACAAAAGAATATAAGTATCACCTTCCAAGAATTCAAACAGCTAGTTCTATTGATATAGTGAACTCACAATTATCCAACTTTTCAAAGCAACTTCAATATGCTTTTGACAAATACAACAAACATAACAATGCTAGATTGAACATTATTGGATTCTGAGTTTCTTTAGGAACATTTAATAGTGAATTATCAAAATTTACTTAGCTATGAATTTCCTTTCAATAAATCTCGTGAGTAACTCGGTCCTAATGCAGCTTGTACAACCACATGAGCGCATTCCTTCATCACTTAGCTGGCCTCATCAGATTGACACCTCATAAACGGCATTGTCGGGAAGCACGACAACTGGAGCATAGTCATCAGGTAATTGCCAGATTATCTGTGACAATAAACAAACCAGCAATTCATACTTCAAATTTGATTGCTCAACATAAAATTCTGCCTAATCTAATAACAAAATCTATTTTATTTCAGGAAAATCATCATGAATGTGATCTCTGCAAGTAATTTCCTCCACTTCCAAGACACTGCAGTGAATACATAAACTGTGTAGGAAACCTATCAAACTATGCGGTGGACTTGCAATGAGCAAAACGTGTACCTTCATTTTAGATGTAATGCTGCATATCTGTACCTATGCATGTAAATACTGCATTTTTTCTACCATGTAGTAGTTACCATATGCAGATGTCAAAGTCTTGTAGCATTAGAATTAGAACAGTGCATAAAGAAAAATGTATATGGCACGAAGGAAAGTGGATACAGAACATTGTAAATGAATAATAAATGCAAATAATCCATTTGATTTGAGTTCACAAAGATTATGTGATAGCAATGATCATTGTATTTCACGATATGCTAGATGAAAAGACTCCTTTCAAAACTAGTGGTTGGATTGCTTTTGAGCTAGAATTTGTATCTCGGTTCAATATCGGTTTTGGTGACTAATTAGATCGGTATAGTACCAGTATATAGGATGACACACCGATCCGTATCGACTGAAAATGATTTGTATGGTTTGTTGCCAATCTATGGTTGGACTGATAAATATCATTGGTATGACTTCTTGTTTTTGAGTTTTGACCCTAATAATTTATCTCGATTTGTTTGTTTGATAATGTGATTTTACCATATACATCATGCACTAAATATCACCTATTCTTTTCATCATATATAACTATCATATAAGCATTGTAAACTTTTTAGGTAGATGCAATTAGATGAGTTTGAAGATCAACCCCTTTTTTTTTGTATCAATAAGGTCCAATTATAATTATTAGATACTTTTTTTTTTTGCATTATATTAAACTATTTACAAAATGCTTTTAAATGAATTCCAACTTTGTGTTGCATTAGACTAACCATTAAAATATCTTAACTTGTATGTCGACGTGACAAGAATGTGATGCCATATGTATCACATACATGAGCATCATTTGATATGTCCATCAAAGTTCATTGCATACCTTCTTATATATTGAGGTCAGACAAACAAATACTAATTATCTATGAGAAGATATTCTAAGAGTTAAAAACATGTTGTCTGTGTTACAAGTATTGGAAATTTGAATCTGTGCTGCAATTATTTAGAACATTTCTATACCAATTTTAGTTCAGAAGTTGAAAGAAAAAAAAAAAATCCCAAAGAAACAGTAATTTAATAATTCATGAATTAGTAGTCAAGACATATTTTATCTTTTCCAAAAATCTCATACATCTTTCAATACACCCCTAACCCTTCCTAGTCTTTGAGCCAACTAGACCAGTGATTTCTTTTAAAGCTTAAACTTAATATCCATAATCCACCCAAAATTTGTTCTTGCAACATATGAATAATAATAAAATAAAAATAAATTTCTATTTTTTTTTTCCCAAGCCTTACAAACCTTCATTGCACACCCACCATAACTTTCCATACATAGACAATCAACTCTTCTACCCGGTAATATGCCTACATTATACATAGTTTATACTACTAATATATATCAATTTGCTAGATATATAACTAAAACTGACAATTGTAGACTATATGTAAGTGTTATCAAATCTATTATAAGTTGTTCTATATGTCAACTTATCATAAATAAAAAGAGCCCACTGATTCTTCAGTTAAAGAATTAGGAAGAATGTGGCATGTACTTCAATTACAAAGTTAGGTGGGAAGTTGATTAATGGGATAGCTACGTAAAATCATCGGTCATTATCCCGTAGTAAAAGCTTTGACTAACATATTGAGATAGTGACCATCAATGATGATATCAAGTTGGCAACTGATGTTGGATATATCATTTATCTAACATGTTAAGCTCATAAAGTATTTGATAGGATGTGATGTCCAATTGTCCATGTGTGAGACCCATAATCAAAATTCAATCAATTACTTTTATATTTTAGAAAAAAATAAAATTAAGGATAAAATTTAATAAAAAAGCCCTCGGGTTTAATAAATTATCATAGAAAGCCTCAACTTTCAAAAATTTTCTCAAAAGCTCTTTTTTTTCATAAATGATGATTTTATTCTATTCACTTTCATTGTTGGTCACCTCGAGCGTGACTTTACTTACGAGAAAGGATTAAAGGAGAGAGTCATTGTCAATGAAGGAGGAAACAATAGGAAAGGAAAGAGGAAGACCAATGGACAAAAGAGGAGGTCATAAACGATAAAGGAGGGTGGACGAGCTCGCATTTAGAGGTAGCTAAGGGCATCACAAGTGACGGACGACTATTTGGGACGAAAGAGAGTGACCGACGAGGCAAAGGTATGACTAAGCATGTAAATCAATATATGCACAAAAGCATAGTCAACCAAGGGCTCGCATATGCTCACAACCCCCCCGCCCCACACCTTATTGTTCTCCTTAGCAAGGGGAGGGAGAGCTAAGATAACAACATAGGATGGAGGAGATAATGAATAATATAGATATAACATGACGATAATTCTAACGAAGATATGAGTAAAATGATCCTTTCACATAAGAAGAGATGTTTTATGAACATTTTTAAAAGTTGGCCCGCTCTATAAGAACTTATCGAAACTAAGATTTTTTAAAGTGTTTGGATTAGTTCTTATATACAATAAATTATTTTTAAGAGTCAAAATTAGTAAATATTTTTTAAAAAACTTAAAAATAAAAATAATGGTTAGAGACCTCTTAAATTTATTTTTAAGTATCTTAAATATTTTTTTAAAATTTTTATTTTTTATTTTTTTTAAATTATATAAATAGTATTATTGTTACATTACTCTTAACTTTATAATAAGATAAATTGTTTTAAATTTTTATTTATTATTATATTTAATAATTAAATATATAATATTATTTTTAATAAATAAAAATGTTATAATATTATTTATTTTGAATCGATTTAACTTTTAGATTGATTGATCAAGTTAATTTGTATTAGTTGGTTCATTAAAAAGATGATATTAATCTTTTATTAAAGAAAAATTCGTTCTTTTTAATATAGATAAAGATCAACAGGGCATCTCAAACTGGCAAAAGAAAACACACCATCTTTTCGTACAACTGCAAAAGAGAAGCCAAAATAGCTTTTACACTTCATCGTGGCCCCGATCCAACGGCCTATCATTTTCGACTGAGAGATCGTGACCGTCCAATTCGCACAACGGAGGCGCGGAAAAAGCGACTCCATCGGTCACCGTCCGTTGGTCCGCGGGATTCCCCACTACGGCGGACGTGAAAAGTTTATGGATTCGGACTCTGAATACCGCCTTTAAATCCGCGGGCTACGCATCTCGCCCTCGCTCGACCTCCCCTCGTCTTCTCCTCCCGGTAAGCAAGGTTGGGAAGCCAGAGATCGATCGAGGGATGTCGGGTGCCGGGCAAGAGGAGGACAAGAAGCCGGCGGATCAGTCGGCGCACATCAATCTCAAGGTCAAGGGGCAGGTCCGATACCTTCCGTTTCATCTTCTTCACCCCTTTCCCCCTTTTTCTCTGTTTTACTTATCTCCGATGTAATGGATTTCTTTGTGCTATGTGATCTTCTGCTTTTTGGTTGCTAGCCTGAGGATTCTGATGTAGATTATCTTGCCTTTTTCCATTAAAAGATTTTGTGTTTCGTTGGCGTACTGAAGCGTGGTTGTTGGCGATGGAAAATCTTCGCCAATAGATTTGACGTTTTGTGAGTTGCTTGGGTCTTTGGAACGATGCTTATGCTCTTAGTCTAAATTTGTGCGGCCCAATGCACTTGGCTACTGCCCATGAGAAGGTCTACTGTCAAATTAAGTCTTGAACTTGAGACTATGGATTATGCTGGATCATATCAATTAGACATGTTCTACGTCTCAAGCTTAAATTCTTTTACTTCCATTTCGTTCGTGACTGTTGCTTGTCGTTTCCCGAAAGAAAAAGCTGACTCCTTTCAAATACTCTATCCCTATATTTAGAACTGTGTTTTTCATGAATTCCTCAGTTGCTATATAGATTTGTCTGGTCCAATGGATTAGGGAAGAGTGTATTAAGGTTCACAAAGCTGATCTTGGTTCACCGAGGACGTTGATATGTCGACGAAAGTAGTAGGTCTGTAGATCCACCGATTGAGTTCTATGCTGGGTTTCATGTAGGATAGAGTGCGTGTGCGGTTTCTATCTTCGGTTGGGGTTAAACAACATTAAGTTCAGAGTAATAACAGAATTTAACTGGACGGACTTGATATTTAAGAAATATAATATGTTGATATAATTGAACGAGGACATATTTGGTAGGTGTTCTAATGCATGTATATGCCACCATTGTTTATGTATAATCTGATTATTAAATAGTTTGTTGTTCTACGATAATTGCCGAATCTATGTGTGTAAAGATCCATGTAGCCTGGCCTGATGACCTGGATTCTTGGCTTCTTGTTGTTGGACAAGTTATCCAGTCTCGTTGACCCACTTGCCAATTATGCAATAGAACTTTCAATTAGTTAGAATATAATGTTGATCCAATTGAAACTTGGCCTTATTTTTAAGTGAAACTTCATATATAAAGCCTGAAGAGGCTAGAGTGTATGTGCAGCTGGCAGAATTAGGTAGGTGAAGAAGGGAAGTTCATTGAGTAGTGGTTCGTATCCAGGAACCTTGCTTAGATATTATGTTTACTACCTTCTTTGCGCAAGAGATTTAACTTTATGATGCTGCTTAATGATATATGTGAAACAAAAAAATGGTGGAATTATCTGAACATATATAAAAACCCATTTATAATTTTAATCTATTGCAATTTTTTAGGATTTATGGCACATGTACGTGTCGACATCTTTGAGTACAAAATAAAAAGAGTTTGCAAGAGTAGTGGCCTGATTCTCATATGTTCCATCCATGAAAGTATCAAAAAACTTTCTCAGTTTCACAAGAAAAAAGTGCAGGCAGTTTGTTAACATCTATGATTGCTTTGAAAGCATTATGTCAGAGGTCTTGGTATCAGTGTGAGACTGAGCACACAACTAATGTGGCATATTGGGGACCATGTTAATTGGTTCATTTATTTGGTATCATGTTATGCTTCGAGACAATTTGGTTGTCATCAACTGTTACATGCTAAGTGTTCGAGGCAACTCCTTGCTCCAATAAACATAGTGGTCAGTATTTATTGGAGCCTTCCATTTTTTGTTTGATATTTTGGGCGGCTAGAGAAGTCAAACATTAGAACAAGGTATATAATTTTTTGCATTAAGCTCATAAAAGAGTGTTGTACTTCAAAAATTGCAGAAACTACAACCAACTGAAGTCAAAATTACAGAAAACACACTGAAGGAGATCGTAGAGGCATATTTATTGAAGATGCAGAAAATTAAAGATAGAACTGTTTTTGTGAATTCACATTATCATAATTAACAGAATCTGCAAATACATGAATCATATTGTAATCTAGTTCTTTCAGATCCATTTTTCCTTTGTCTTATTTAAGTTTTAAGAAACCGGGTTAACAAATTTGGCAGTAACTGGATATCTTCTTAATATAGACACCAAAAGCATCATGAATTGGATATGTGAGCGGGATCAATTTTCCGAATATGACTATTGTGACTAACTATGCTTATGCCTGATATTGTGATTTGTGTTATAGATTTAAAGTTCTACAAGTAAAATTAGTTATTAACTTCAGCTTTTGGGTAGTAAAACTGATAGAACTATTTGGGTTTCACAAATAGTTATCAGAATCTTATTGGAGATTGTCCCAGTCAAGTCTTAGCACATTGGATTCTTGATTGGACAGTTGGGTCAATTGTTTGGACCACAAGTTTATTATTTTCTGAATAATATAAAAATATATTTATTAACTAATATAAAATGTATGAATAAGATTATAAAAATAATTTTATAAAGAGCAAACACGTTAAGAGGATGAGAGAGATAAAGATACTATAGTTATCCTCTCTTCCATCCATATAAAGAAAAGAAGACTTAAACAAATACCCTTTAGAATTCAAATATACTTGATAATAAATATATATTGAGAGTGTTTAAATCTTTCCAAGGTTTAAATGGTTTACTTAGGAAACCAAATCAGTTGAGTGAAATTTTATTTTTGTAACCGTGCTTGAAATAGATATTAATGTATAAGATTTTTTTTGTCATTGTAGCTATACTTGAAACAAAGATTAATGTATAAATACTTTTTTTAAAAAAAGTAGTGGATTTGATATAGAGATCAATGTACAAATGAAGAAAAAAAAAAACAGAATACGAGAATTGAGATAGGAATTAATGCACAAATGTAGTAAGAAAAATAACTTTATACAAAATTAAATGGATGGGCATAGACCTTTTGAATACATAAAACAACCAGTTACCATATGAACTACTTGTTGGCAGTTCAGGTAAATTTTAAGATTATTTGAACTTTTAGGGTATCTCAGTCTTTTTACAATCTAAACGATCTAACTAGTGGACTAGTGGACCAAACCAATCAGGGGTTCAGTTCCTGGTTTTTCTGGTCTGACCAGTCAGTTCGGTCAAGTTTAATAGCTATAGTTTGCCTAATAGTTGCATACCTTATCAGTGCAAACAAAAAAAAAAAAAAATTTCAAGTACATGTATATTATTCTTTAATGACTCTAGAAAGAACTACATAGTAGGGACATGTTATTTTTTTTACTTTGTGCTTGTGATGTATGGTATTTATTTTGTTCTCCCTTCAAATTATATATTACAGGATCATTCTGTAACATATCTTGATTTTGATATATAGAAATGCTTTCTTTTTTCTAAAAAAAGGTTATTCAGTTTATGTTTGACTGCTATGAAGTTATTCAGTTTATCACCTGAAGTCTCTCCATTTCCTTGTTCTACCACCTTGATGATTATTTGGATGAATATTAAGCGACACCACATGGACTGATTTAATCTAATCTTGTAGCAAGAATTTTTGCTATGGAGTGTCACATGAAACATCTGCTAATTGCTTGCGGGTCTTGTGTTCCTTAGGATGGAAATGAGGTTTTCTTCAGGATTAAGCGCAGCACTCAGCTGCGGAAGCTCATGAATGCCTACTGTGATCGCCAATCTGTGGACTTCAATTCCATTGCTTTCTTATTTGATGGCCGTAGGCTAAGGGGGGAACAGACTCCTGATGAAGTAACTGATCACTTTTGTTATACATCTTTTATTCTCAGGTGATTTCTTCCGTAATTATTTTACTTGTTCTTGCAGCTTGAAATGGAAGATGGTGATGAGATCGATGCCATGTTGCACCAAACTGGTGGTGGTCTGCTGTGCACAGAGTGATCACTATGTTCTATTTTGGCTAAAGATTAAGAACTCTGTAAAGACAGACTAGCAGCTACTGCACGTAATGATCAGTTTTACAGTACGAACTACTACTATTTGTGGATGAATTAATAACATAACAGAGACAAGAAGTCTACGTTTGGGATGTTCTTATTTCCATTCTCCTTTAGTGGTTGTTCTTTTTGACTACTTATCAATACCTATTCCCTTGAAGTTGTGATTTGGTGTTAATAATTGATCTTAAATAACTCAATTGATTGTTTAATGCACCCACCCATCGGTGCTGTTGTTAGGCGTTCGCTTTCCGTCATGACCGACTATAAACTACGTTTGAACGAAATTTATGCTGATAATTTGTGAGAACTTTCCTACTTGATTTGTTGATGTTGGGCGATTAAGAACATTTAAACATTGTTCGAAAATTATTAAAGCTTAAGTACACCACTAAATAGGATTGATTCTTTTTAAGAACAGGCATGTCCAAGGTAAGTAACATGGATTATTGTTTTCAGTAAGAAGCTTCTTGAATGATCTGAAAGACATTGTTGATCGATGCCGATATGATGATATATTGTCGCGCTTCCCGGTGTTTGTCACGACGGAGGGACATAGCGAGACGACAAGGTTTTCCCATAAAAGCTTCCTGCAGAGCATACGACAATTTGTTTAATGCCGCTGGGGATATAGTTTGCAACAATTGGAAGCTTAGAAGGGACAGAGCAGTGGGCGGTGGGGGCGGATACTGGGGAAGTGGGGCCCTGCGTCCTCGGCTGGTGGCGAGATAATGGGGAGGAGGTATGGATCCACGTGACGCGTCTTTTGACCACGCCACGCCGTCGCGGTAAAAAGAGATGCACGTCCCCAAAACACAACACAACAAAAGAGAAGCAGGACCTTCTCCACCTGACCGTTCCGTACTCGCGTTCACAGCTGTGTGACGACTGGACAGCCATCATGTGGACCCCACGCGTGGTCGCCGCGGCACCGTTCCGGGTACTATTTGGGTGACAGACGAGGCGTATCAGGACTTTCGAGACATGGAAGCGTGCTTCGCGGGGCCCACTCCCCCCACGCCTCCTCGTCTCCCCCCCCCCCCCCCCCCACCATTCTTCCATCAACGGCAGCTTCTGCCACTCGGACCTCACGTGCTAATTCGGGTCTGTTACGCAAAGCCCCGGAACCGATTAGCAAGTCGCCCAAGGGTAAGGAAGGACTCGATTGCCGGAACTATCGGATCCGGACCATGCCTTGAACCCGTTAACCGAACGAGTCCGCTCCGAGTCAAGGGGTCGGGTAACGGAAATATTGGGTTAGGTCCGGAATACCGGATCCTGCCGGACCAAAAACCAGCCTAAGAGTTTACAAAATATACCAGAATGCCATCGTGGCTCAAGCAGCGCTCATCTGAGACAAATGGCAATGATGTGAATTGTCGCGAAATGTGAGCTTTAAGTTTGATCCGAAAAGGCCATTACCCATTAAATCAAACACAAATCATGTAAATTAATTCGCTTCTCTTTCTCCCCCATTTCTCACCGCTTTCGAGAATAATATACATTTACCGTTTACCATTTTGGATTATTTTCCAATTTTGTTTTCCTTTTTTAACATTTACTCTCTTCCATCGACCGATCCAACCACTGGTCGCTGTCAAACAGAGAGAGAGAGAGAGCTGAGACGGAGAGTGATGCTGCCTGCAATCCCGGCCAATTTTAGTTGATATTCTTATCGTGTTTGATCCTTCGATTGTGATCGGTAATGGGCTCGAGTCGTTCTGGGGTTTGAAGGCTTCGAATCGGAGGACGATGGAGTTCGAGGATGGCAATGGCAAGAGCAACAAGTGGGTTTCTGTTATGGGGTTTTCTTTTCTTCTATGCTTTCTTGCTTTATTTGTCGATGGTACTGTTTGATGGAACTTCAAGATAGAGATGGTTCGAAAGGCGATGCATGATTTGTAGCATTGGCGGTTCCTTTCGGGGTTGGGGTTTTCCGATCTTGGACTTCTTCTACCGTTGATTCGCCCCTACTGGTAAATGGATCGGATGAAGATTGAGATCGGTGGTTCTCGCGATGATTTTTTTGCTGCGATCGTTTCACAAGTTCGCGAGTTTTCGATGTACGGAATATGTTTGATTCGTTTGTTCCTTTTTTTAATTCCTTTTTTCGTCGATCCGTATTTTATGAATCAGTCGGTACATGAGAAATGTTGCTATTTCGATTCTCACGTCCATCAAATCCATGCCCTTTCCCTTGTTGATTCATCCTTTATAGTTGTCATCAACAAAGCAGTTAGTTCCTGCTGATCCTCCTTCCATTTACATTGATCTTAAGGTACAATTTGAGTATTTTACCTCTTGTAGATGCATTAGAATTTACCACGTTGTTTTTTATCGTCTTTGTAGCTGTGGGATGTGGGAGTGGCAAGGAGATGAATACAGTCTTCAGAGGAACACGCGAAATGGTTTCTTGCTGTCTCATAACTGTATTCTCTAGAGGACCTTTCATGGCTTTACCTCTCATGGTTTTCTATTCAGCAGAATTCTCTCACTTGTTCTGGGATGAAGTATGCCAAAATGAAGATGATCTGTTATACATGCTGGATGAGCATACTCCCATTAAAGATTGTGCAGATCTGGGACACCAGGTTTCTGATGTTGGAGGTACAATTTTCCTCTGTGATGCTTGACTTTGTAAATTACTGAAAATTTCATAATTAGGGGGAAGTTGTATCCAGATGAAACTACCAAAGGTTTGGAAGAATGCAAGGATTCTAATCAACTTAAGAGGAGACGCACGCTCCAGTTCACTACTGATACCAATGAGGCTGCAAACGACCAAATGACCTCTACAGTTTTCAAATCTAAGGTTGACTTTGTTATTTACTTCTCTTATTTGAAGGAATTTTGTTAATTCGTTTTAAGTTTATGATAACTCAATCATATATTTATTCAGGTGATGGAGTGCTCCATGATGGAAGATGGGATTTCAGAAAGTTTAGAGTGCACCACACAGTGGACTTTGGGCTTCTCAGGTTTGTAGTCTTCTACTAATATGAAACATTCAAGTCCTTTAGATAGTTGTTCTAAGTCTGTTTCTTTATTAAGATGATAGGTCTGCTATCAACTCTGACGGGTTGGATCAGTCATCAGATGGGTGGCTAGTAGATTACCTGAATGAAAGCGAGACACATTGCAGCCCTGATGAAAAGTCTGTCACTTTAATGCTCTCAATTTATCATGCTCAGCCACCATCATTTTTATTTTAACATGCATTTCTTAATGTCATTATCTGGCTTCCTACAGGAACAATATTGTAGCCTTCAATCAGCAAGTTGATATTTCTGGTTGGTAGAACATAAACTTCTGCATGTGTTGCAAACATTGTGTTGATATTTACTGATTTAAAGTAATTTAATTGTGAACATAATTCTTTTTCCAATACTAAGACATGATTGACTCTGAGAAGTCTATCTCATCATTAGCTTGTTACTTTTCATGTTTCTATCCAGAGTTCTACCATGATTCACCTGCCATGGAAACTGACATGGTGCCAGAGACTCCTGCTCCAGCACATCTGAAATTCTTTAATGGTGTGCTTGGTACTTGAGTTTGTTCTTCTATTTTTGTTGCTTATGCACACTTTGGCTTGTATAGTCATATATTGTTTCCAAAATTTACTCTTAACCAGTATGTTTATTGACCTTTTCTCATATCAGGTAAAATGTCATATATCAAAGGTCCAAAAAAGTTGACTACCTCAATTGCTTATCCTTTTGCTCTTATTAAGCCTTGTGGAGTTCACGGGGATGTGACTTTGAAGGACATAAATCAACGGATTCTTGCTCCACTGCCATCAAAATCAAAGCTTAAGAAGGATGAGGATCTATCCATTTCTTATCCAACCTCGGCTTTCTCTGGGAAGCCTGTGGTTGTCAAAACAAAAATACGCACTGAAGGTGGACAAGGTAGCATTACAATTATGAGAACGAAAGGTTGAGTAGATATTTGATAGTCTTTTGAATATTTTGTTTGGCCGTGCTCATGTGTATCATCATTTGATGGTTTGCATGGTAAGTACTTGCCAAGTACTGTAGAGATGCTAGGCTTTTTGGAATCTTCTTGTGGTGTTGAATTTGTCAGTTGGAGTTATTTGTTGAACTTGTTTTTTGGGGCTTATTTTTCACACTTTCAGGTGTTATGTAGTGACAGTTGTTGTTGTGCATCTAATGATAGGAAACTTTTAATGTGTTACATGTATCTATCACCTTCTACTTGAGCTGTTTGAGTTGAACTTTCTCTAACTGATCTGAGGAGCATTGCATCAAGAATATTATTGACATTGTAGGACGTTCTTTGGTGCATGAGTTAAATGTGGTTTGCTTGTTTGCATTCTCCCTATTGCAGGAAATCTGCTTATAGCAATTTTCATATAAGTTTTCTGAATTCAAACTAAGACAAATGAAGATACAAATATCAAGGAAGCAGATTCTTCTGTGATAAAAATTCACAGGTCATCTTCATCCGGTATCATTCAGTTTTCACAAGCAATAAAAACTATGTTTTTCTTATCATTGTCAGCTTCAGAAATTGCCCTTAAACCAATAGAAAAAGAAACTTGTTATGTCAGTTTTGGTGGATTTTTGACATGATAAACAGTAGGAAAATGTATAATTGATTTTGCTGAAAATTGATAGCAAAGCTTGTGAATTATGAGATGATAACGTGGTGCATGGATTATGGTCTGTTATACATGTTAATGCTATGCTATAGAGACAAGCCTGGTATTACTACCTTATCCGTGGTAGCTAAACATCTTTTCTCAGGAATGTTTTCAATTATCATCAAACCATTCTATGATTATGTATTTATGTTCAGTATATTTAGAGTGACATAAAATGTAAAACTGAAAATATGTTTGATCTTTGAAATTTCCATTCATTAATATTTCTACAATGATCAATGCCCTGGCGGTGACTTGGGGAGTGATTTTCTGTGTTACTGATTCTTGTAGGTGAATTACTGAAAGAGTAATATGGGGTTTGAATTTTTCTAGTACATCCATTAATATATTCTTTTCTTTGTTTTAAAGTATCATCTATCGGTATGATGTAGACATATTCAGTTTAGGTCTACATTATTCCATTTTAAGTTTGTGACGTGCTGAATGCAGGTCTCAGGGGTGTTCGCATTTGTTTGTGACTTTTGTAGTGTTTCTATTGTTACTTTTAGAAGTTACTTTTTAGTGTCTAGTATCTGGACTTATACTGATGCTTGAGAGCCTTGCTTTATGTATAATTCGGTTTAAAATTTGAAGTCATTATGATTCAAGTTTAGACATTTTAGAGGTATCTTTACATAAGTTTTTGTTGAATTACAAATTTGCAATATAGGATTTTTTTCCATAAGTTAAATTAGGACTTAAGGAAATGTATATATAAACTGGTATACAGAGTGTCATGTTGGATTTCAGTTTGATGATTGAAGGCTGAAGTTTTGTTGGACAATGATATAGTATCTCTCTGTTTAGTTTTTTTCATTTTTTCTCTTTTCTTTTTAATCATCCATATACAATGTACTCCGTGTTCAATTATTTTGATCATAATAATGAGTGGTCCTCCCATTGAAGCCAATGAAACACTGTATCCATTAGTTATCTCAGAACTACATGACCTGTGGGATTATAACATTCGTTGTCATTATGTGCCGGATAGTTTGTATGTCTAAGTTGAATGGGACAAAGGATTTTAATATCATACTAAACTCTTTGCCAGTTGTCGCTTGGACCAGTTTGTACATCAATACAAATATATTGCAATTAGGATTGGTTGGTGTTAATCAGGGATAAAACAAAATGGAAAAAAAGAATCGCGGGGAAAACAGTTTTGCAGCAAGAGAAGTAAAAAACTTTTACAGCTACTGGATCAGAATTCTCATCAAATTGGAAATGCAAATTATTCTAATTCTTCTTGTCTCCTCTTCTCTCTTCTTTTGGGACCTTGAACTGAAAACACAAATTTTAGAGGTCTTTATGAACCTTGATTATTAATTTATACCATAGACCAGTTTCAGGTGAACCAAGATACAATTATAGAGGTTTTTATGAACCTCAATTCTAAATTTATACCATAGACCAGTTTAAGGTGAACCAAGATACAGTTTATAGGTTTTAAGTTCATGCAACCTGGGGTTCACTGTTAGAATAGGGTGGTCTGCATACTGGTCCATTATTGGATTGGTCCATACTACCTGATATGAATGGTATACAATGGAATTGAAAACCCTGCATGGGATGGAAAATCTATGTGAGATAATGGAGGAAATAGTGTGCTGAGAATCTGATGGATGAAGACTGCCTAGCCGGTGTGCCAAGAACTTGTCATTCTTTTTGAGGTCATTTGTTTTGTCAAAAGTGAAATCACTTCATGAATGCAAGTCCGAACAAATGAATCTGGAGGTGTTTATTAGTTGAAATTCAAGTTCCAATGGATCCTATGTTGTACTGCATGGAATTTTCATAAGTCAATAGTGTGCTGAATGGTATACAATGGAATTAAAAACCCTGCGTGGGATGGTAAATCTGTGTGAGATAATGGATGGAATAGTGTCCTGAGTCTCTGATGGATGAAGATCACCTAGTCAATGTGCCAAAAACTTGTCATTCTTTTTGACATTATTTGTTATGTCAAAAGTGAAATTATCTTTTGTTCATCATTGCAAGTTCAAAAGAATAAATTCTGCAGGTGTTTATTAGTTGAAATTCAAGTTCCAATGGATCATATGTTGTAGTGCAAGGAATTTTCAGAAGTCAATACCATATTGGTTAGTTAGATTGATTTTATTATTTAAGCATGGATCTGATCTTTGGTAATGTTGGAAATGATTATGTCAATTTAGGTTGGGTTGATTTCAAAATCTCTGGGTTCTTATCATTAGGATAAGTTCATTTTTTAAAGTTTGCGGACTTATTTTTTCTAAGTTGCAAAATCTTTGGGTTGGCAGACTGATTTATAATTGCCTTTCGATGCAAGTATCTGAGTTTGGCAGATTAAAATAAACAAATGTTTTCTGACTCTCTGGAACTGTATTTTGGAGTTGGGCGCTATCTAGCTTGAGGTCAAGTCGTATGTAGTAAGCTCTTTCCAAATGTCAATGGCTGAAGTCTGTCTCCACTTTCATAGTGCTAAATGCTGTCATATCCACTTTTGAATGATGTGCACTCTGTATCTCATGTTTCCACTGAAAGCAACTTTTTTCCCGGATAAAGATGTTGAATGTTGTTCCTCTTTGCAAGAGTCAGAAGAAGCACAAACGAAAGATTAAAGAAGCCTTTGAAAGAAGTGTTCATTGTGGAAGATCCAACCAAGTCATAGAAGAGGTTATGTAAAAGGAAGTACTACAAGGAGATCCAGAATCAAGCAGCAAGATGCAGACCATTCTTGATGAAAAGTTATATGAACTATCAGGTACAACCGATTATTGAATTCCAATGGTATGTGTTCATGGATCCTTTTTCTTGGGCATTTGCTACAGAAGATAGATGCTCTCATGAACATTTGATGGTGAATTGTGTGCCAATGTTTATGCTGAGAGTAGTTCAAATCAAACAGTTCGAGCATCGGAATTCATTATCTGAGTTTTATTGTTTAGTGATAGGCTTGGGTTAGGAAGATCACAAGGACATGATTCTGCACGGCAGAGTTAACTGATACAAGATTGGTTCAGGTTAAGTGGAACAGAATATCTTCCACATTGGATTTTTGTAAGTGAAACCTGCTTTGTGCTGAATGATAATGTTGGACTGTTTACTGCAATTCACGATATTAGATTCTGATGCTGAAGAAGTAGGACATGATTTGTAACACCACAAATTCTTTGTTATGCTTCGTGGCTTAAAGATTAATTAGCTTTTGAGCAGCATAGCATGGAATTTTAGCACTTAAGGTCCCCTTACAGACCACTGCTTAATCCAGATTGCAGTTTGTGTTTGCTGGTAGGGCAAGATAGGTCATATTTGCAGATCTTTGCTTGATGCTTGAATTTGAAGATGTGTGCTTGTATTTTGACCCTTAGAACAATACAGGCATAGGCTTTCTTATTTTGTTTCTGTATGTAGGTAAATAAACTCTTGGTGGTGACCTAATCTGAAGGCATCAGCTTGCCACTACAACATATCTGTCCATGTTTCTTTTCTAATTTTTCAACTTGACTTCTTCTTTAGTTCCTAGTGGAATAAAAGTTCAAAACTGCCTAAATGATATTTTATCTTGTTTAATTTTACATCAATGCTATGCTTCTTAGGCATTCAATTTAATACTTTTGCTTCTTCTTTGGAAGGCCAATTACCGAATATGGATTGTTTGATCACAATCTGACAGGATCAGGGACTGGTTTAAATTGTAGATGTAAACGATAAAATTAGCCTTAATTCAAGGTATGTATGTGCCAAAACTAGTTTGCTGTTTTTTGTTGTTTGAACTATTTCTAACCTAGTCTAAGATTTTTGCACTGCAACATAACTACTTTTGTCCATTTAACATCCAATTTGGAGCTTCTGTTTATTCTTTTTTAACCTTCAATATTCATGACATACATTAACTAGTGATTTAAATTATTTCAAATTTTCTGGTAAATTTTGACTCTTTTCTGATAGGACTCAAAAGTTGCATGGTGATTTATGATCGTGTGCTTCTGTCGTTTGACCAACACTTGATGCTTATAGTGATAGCATCTCTCTCTCTCTCTCTCTCTCTCTCTCTCTCTCTCTCTCTCTCTCTCTCTCTCTCTCTCTCTCTCTCTCTCTCTATCTATCTCTTTTATTTTCCTTAAGGGTTTTTATTTAGTGAACTATTTATCTCTTTTTCTCTTCTTTTACTGGTTCTTTTCATCTTTTGAAACTTTTGGCTGGTGTGAGAACCCTCTAGTTCTCTCTCATGAGTTAGCAAACTAGAATAATTTGAGGTTTAGTATCTCAATTGTAAAACTAAGTGCTTGATGTAGGAAGCATTTTCCATATTTAACATGGTCCTTTTTATTCCTCTCTATAAATCGCCATCTCCTTGTCAAATAATTCTTGTTGAGTTAATGCTACAGTAAATCGAGCTTGATGCTGGATTCATTTTGCAGAGCAAAATTTATTTGGTGTGGTTTTTATATACTGGTTTAGAAGTTTTGATTTCTTAGACTGTTATCTGATTTGTACTCTTTTTTATGCTATCTTCTTGCTTTGTTGTTGTCATGAGCGAAGAGTGATGCAGAAGTCCATATTAAAAGCCAGACTACTTGGTTGACTCTTATTGTTCATGCCGATCGCCTACACCATTATTGTTCTTGTTGATTACAGGACAGACTAAATTTGTAGTTCATCTATATGCTCTCCTGATAGAAGAACCCTTTTCTCCCCCTCCTTTTTCTGGATGAGTCGACGAGAACCAAGTGTCAGACAGATCTGGTTTCAAGTCTTGAAACCAGATGGACAATTAGTCACATATTACTTATTATAATCATATTATGATAGTTATTTGGGTAGCTTGGATAGGTTCAATATGATAGTTATTTGGGTAGTTTGGATAGGTTCCAAAAAAAATTACTTGAATTACAATCAGCTTATATTTAAGTTATACTCGATCACAAATTCAATTTTACTAAAGTATGGAACCATCACAACCAATATAATGAATCACGATACAAACATATGTTCAATAATTACAAACCACACAGATTAAAGCAATTTACAACAATATTTATCAGATTAATAAGACTATATGATATTGTCAAACAAATGTGTTTTTGCCACTTAACTCTAATATCTCAAAATCCTTTATATAACTTTTTTTTTAAAAAAAAATATGAGCTGCATTTTAAGGCTTGACATATTTTCAACTTATATACCATATAAATTACAAATCGAGTGGCCCTTATCGATCCTTAAATATTCAAAGAAATGATCATTCATGTTGTGGGTCATAAGATAACCAAATCTATTATCTTCGAGTATCTAAAGTAATATTTTAATATTCTTGATCCTCACCAATACGCGCATCCTATAAATAGTTTAATATATCAAATAAATAGTATATTTTAAATATATAGATGGAAAACAGTAAATTATTATACCTTAGTAATAGATGAGACTTAATAATTGTCTTCATATAATATCTGCATTACATGCATATACAATAGTTAGTTATAATAGAGAATATGTCTATATCTCCAAATTAACTCCTATTTGATAAATAAAAATTATCTTATTTTTAGTTATTGACTGCAACCTAAAGCCGAGAACATTCCCGTTATTGATGCTTATTGGACCTCATTTCCATAGTCGGGATGATTAGAATAATGAGATGGTAAAAACATATCTATATACTCGTATAATCATACCTATCAATAAATTAACAAAATTAAGAATCAGAATTAATTAATCTATAATGAATTTTTTTTATATAAAAAAAATGAGATTCAACTTACCATCAAAAGTGGTACATAGCTTCTTAGATATCCAATCAACTGATTTCTTACTCTCACTATTATTATTACAAACGTAATCCTTTATCTTTTCACCTTTCTTACCTTTTGATTCAAATCCAACTCAGCCTACAATTCGATTCAATCCACTTCAAAGAATTCGATATGAATCAATTCAACTTAAACTGAACCAACTCTTGGGTAGATCAAGTTTGAATCTGACTAATAAAATTAATAGAAAGGGTCCAACCGATTAGAATGACT
The DNA here is from genome assembly GCA_004837865.1 of Musa balbisiana. Classification (NCBI taxonomy): domain Eukaryota; kingdom Viridiplantae; phylum Streptophyta; class Magnoliopsida; order Zingiberales; family Musaceae; genus Musa; species Musa balbisiana. The sequence goes on from CM017195.1 coordinate 848,402, forward strand.
TCTTTTTTTTTTGGGTAAAATGCCTTTCTATGTATATATAACAACAATACATAATAGAACATTAATAATCTTTAGGTTCTAATAATGAAACCACCAAGTCTTATTAGTATTATTTTTTGGCACATAAAGTTTATCATTTCATTTGCAATCAAAATAATCTAGAAATCAATTTGAAACAAACTTACAAGAGATATGTGCACTTGACATGAATCAGAACAGTGACCTCTGGATGAGCAGGACAAAGCATGAGAGAAACCCCAACAATAAATCAGCATCAGCATCCAACAATGTGCTCGTTAATTATACTATATTAATCACCCATAATGTGTTACATTAATTATTACCAACAGATTATTCTCCCATCTTCATGGATTATAATAACCCAGCAAAAATGACATCAAATGGGACACCTAACAACGGTTCTAACATCATCAAATTGGACACCAATCTCCGCTTCCTTATATCCTGACAAAAGAAAATTGCTGAATTATTATTATAAGAAGGCGCGATCGAGAGAGAAAGACGAGAGAGTTTTGATAGCAATCGAGAGAGGTGATAGATGGATAATGGGAGGAGCAGCTAAAAGATGTCGAGGATCTCGAGGATGTAGCCATTGCAGAGGGGGCAGTTGCCGCGGCTGACCCACAGCTCGCGGGAGCAGAGGCGGCAGAAGGTGTGGCCGCAGGGGATGAACGCCGCCCCCTTGTGACGCACCATGCACACGCAGCACACGTACAACATCCCATCTCCGCCCCCCTCCCCCTCGTCCTCCGCCACTTCCTCTTCTTCCTCCTCGTCTTCCTCCTCCTCCGCCTCTAACCCTTCCTTTCCGCTTCCGCCCCATTGCATGTCCAGTAACGCCATTAATGACATCCTAGCCGGCTGCTCCCCTCCCTCTCCATCCCCGTCCCCCTTCTCCTCCTCCTCCTCCTCATCATCATCATCATCATCCTCCTCCTCCTCTTCCTCCTCCTCCTCCTCCGCTCGCGCGGCGGCCAGCGGCGACGAATCGTAGGTACCGCCAGGAACGTACTTTTGGCCGCCGCCGAACTCTGTGTTTCCTCCTGCGCTGCTGACCGCGGCCGATTTCTCCGAGGCCGCCGCCATGACCGTGGGTTCTGGGACGGGAGGCTCGGAGTTCCGAACGGAGACGGAGAGAGAAACAGAGCGGTCGCGGACGGGGTTGGATCGGGAGGAGACGACGAGCTCGGGGTCGGAGATCGGGTACGGGTTCCTCACAGAGACCGAGCGGGAGACAGAACGGCCGAGGAACGGGCTGCGGCGGGAGGGGACAACGAGCTCGGGGTCCGAAATGGGGTGAGGCTGGGCCGAGGACGCCGCTGCCCAGGCTGCGCCGGCGCGGCGGATGCGGTCCCTTAACGACTTCCATTTGGAGCCGCTGCCGGAGGAATTCCCGCCCGCGGCGGCCGCATTCGCCTCGCGCACCTGCTGGATGACGTCGAACAGCCTCCTTCCGCCGCCGCGGAAGCCGCCTGAGGCCGTGGAGCTTTCCCTCTTCTCGCACGTGATAGCCACCGAATCGCTGCTCTGGCGGTAAGATTGGTCGGTCTCGTCCTCCTCCCGAACCTTGACGTGGTCTCGGGGATCGGAAGAATCAACGTTGGACAGCTGCTCCGACATCATCATGCTGCGCGGCAGCTCCCTTCTTTCCATTCCAAGATCAGATTTTCACCAGAAACCCCGAAAAGATTAAACCTAAAGTCGATTTCCAGCAGACACAGAGTACAATCTACGACAAAAGCCCAGTGATCGAGCTCGAGATCCGGGGAAGAAGAAGCCTGCATCAAACAAGATTGCATCTTTGCCGACTCAGTCCGCGGGCGAAGACCGCCAACATCGATAGAGCAGGCGTCGCATTGTTTTCCTCCGAGACCAAGAGAGCAGCCAAAAAATCCGATCTTTTCATGATCCAACAACAAAGACGACATTAGGAAGGAGGACAAGGGAAACAAAAGGGTAATTGGCGAGAAAATCGAACCTTACCAAATGAGACAGGGGATGAGATGTCGAGAGTGTGGCCTCTTGGGGGATCGTCGTCGAACGATTAATCCAAGTGCTTCTCCATGCCGTCGTCTTCTTTCTTCTCTTCGCTGTCGTTTTAAATCGTGCGGCAAGAGACGTACACCATCTCACTCGTCCTCTCTCTCTCTCTCCCTCTCTCTCGTCTACTCCTCCTCATCCTCCGCTGTGGCTGGTGGTGGAGGACAGAGTTGTCGGGGACGGGAACGGGTCTTCCGCTGTGCTCTTCTACCGGTTCGCAACGATCAACATACGAACCGACATTTAGCAACCGTTATTACTAGCCGTAACGGCCGGTGCGTGCATCAGACGTGATTGCAGGCGCACGATGGACGGTCATTAAAAGTGCTTTGAGATATATAGAAAAATGTTAATAATATTTTTTTCGAAATATTAAAAAGATTAAAAGAGAATAAGTCGAAATTGCGTATATATCGTTGTAGTGATGATATTGCAATCCGAATATGGAAGAGAGAGAATGAATACGTGGGAACTAAAAGACTTATTCGTATATATCTCATAAACTTTAGGTAATTAGTAAGTAGTGTTTGAGTGGATTTTGGTTCATCCAGGAAGAAGCTAATTTGGATTCAATCTAACGTGTTCATGACACATCTAGGTTCTTCCAACTTAGAGATTGAATGGGAGAGCCTATGATATTACTATCTCATCTCAATCTGACCCGATTGACCTTTTATCTCATATCTCAACCTCTAGTAAGAGAAAACCCGTCCGACGGTGAAGTTAGTATTTGTTCACTTGCCACGAGTATAAAAAGTATGTAAGATCAGTATTCATTTCCAAGTAGGAGAATCAAGTCATACATAGAGAGATCGCTTTGTATGATGTGTCACCACTGGTTTGATGAAATCATACTCTCTCAAGACAGACATATCAGTATGTCCAATGAACGTTTTGTCATCTCCGAAAGCTAGAATAACATGTTTAGTAGGTTTTGACTAGACTCGTCCAGTATGGTCGAACATAATGGCCATATCACAATCAAACTTGGGAATCATCAGAGCACAATGAGGACTTTAAAGTCCCAATCTATCCGATGTCTACTTCTTTATTCTACTGTTTCAGATAGAAAAGGATACAGAACTATGATGGCAAATCTCAAGAGTGAATCTGGATTACTTTTTGTGCAAGTGCAGAGAAAAAGCAGTACAGAATCTATAGATATTGTAGACACCCAAGGTGCGGCACTAACCATCAAGTTCTTCACTGGTCATCAAAAGCTAAATTTAGTGGAGTCAAAAAGGCTAGTGATCTGAAATCATGAAAAGAAAGAACAAAGTAGAACAAGAGGAACAAGATCACATGATCATGCACAATGGGTCAAAAAGGCTTATGCAACACTTCAGTTTCACTGTTGCAATGCAGTCGAAAAGTAACAGCAGAACAGTACATTAAATAAACACTGCTATAATGTGTTCAGAGATTACTTGAGAACTCACAGCCAGAGAACCAAGATTAAAACATACAGCATCATTCATCACCTCAAATCTTGAACTCATCAAAGAAAGCTGGAGTTAAATGTAACAAGGAAAAGAATGAATTTACTTCTACAATCCTGTTATTAACTATGCTTCTCTTCAGGTTTTGTCAAAAACAGTCTTGTTATTACCTAATCAAGGCTCATCTGTCAGCTCACAAAGTTTACTTGTACAAAGGTTCCCTGACAACAACTAATAGAATTTGACCTCAAGCTACAACCAGCCAGCAAGAGTAAGCAAAGCATGAAAACACTATGGATTAATTCAAAAGACCAGATTGATTCAATGAGGCTCATTGAGCTTAATCAAATGGAAGAAAGGTTTCCGGATTTCTCAATAAGAAACTTCCTAGTAAATTCAACTACTCATCTATGATGAAACAGGTCATGGTTGTATCGGTGATGAAAATGTGCTTCGTGACTTCATCGCCTAATGCTATCATGCTGTTAAAACATGATGGCAAAATAATGCCAGATTTCTGCATTTTGTTGGAACAAATTTCAATGACCAAGTTCCCTTCAAGAGGTTTAATTCTTCGAGGATGCCAACATGTAAAATGTCAGTTTCCTGCTTGAGCCCTCTTAACACTGCAGAGGACACCAGAATGGATTCTATAAGACTTCTTGTGAATTAAACAGCAACCTCATTCACATCATTTTAAATCGAAAGCCTTCCAAGAGTCAGTGCCGACGACATCAGCATAACAAACAAATTCCTAGTCTCATAATTTCTGGAGGGAACATTAAGGACAAGAAACCACTTTTCCAGGAAAGGAAAATTTTAGAGCGATGCTAAGTTTACAAGTGAATTTGTAGGATGCTCGGTGGTCCTTATAGTGATCTAACTGAGTTAGAATGTCACCTCCACATATAAAATATAAAATCTACCATTTCATTTTACTACAATTAGCTTAGTTGTATGTATCCTAACTTCCAATATGATACATGATAAGGATTGTGTTACTTTGAATCTCCTCAATCGCATACCTGCAGATCAGACATCTCTGGTGACTGTGTCACCGGCCTCTTTCATCTTGACCTCCTTGAGCATCTTTACAACCTCGAGCATGCTGGGCCTCTTCCATGGCTCATCAGCTGTGCATGCCCGGGCAACCGCAAGCACCTGCATCATCTGCTCCCTCCAAAGGCCACCAGTTGACAAGCATGGATCAAGCACCTCAGCCTCCTTTCCCTGCCCTGCCATCCACCTCACCCAACCAACCAAATTTCCACCACCTTCCATTTCCTCTTCTCCCGTCGGAGGCCTTCCTGTCAGCAACTCCAACATCACCACCCCAAAGCTGTAAACATCTCCTTTCACAGTGGCTTTCATTATGAATCCATACTCCGGTGGGATATACCCCAATGTCCCTGCTAGATCAGTGCTGACATGCGTCTCACATGCGCTGATTATACGTGCAAGACCAAAATCTGAGACTCTTGGCTCAAAGTCTCTGTCTAGCAGAATGTTACTGGATTTCATGTCTCGGTGTATGATGTGAGGCACAAAACCATGGTGCAGGAAGGCAAGGCCACGGGCAGATCCTAGACAAATCTTAAACCTTACAGGCCACCTGAGCACATCAACAGCATCAGCTCGGTTCCTCAACCATATCTCGAGGCTCCCGTTTTCCATGTACTCGTATATCAGGAACCGTTCATCACCAAAGACACAGTACCCGAGCAGTGGAACAAGGTTCTGGTGCTTCACTTTCCCAATTGTTTCCATCTCAGCCAGGAACTCGCGGTCACCCTGGAACTGGCCTCCACCATAAAGCCTCTTGATTGCAACCATGCATTCCTCAGGCAGAACTGCTTTGTAGACAGTGCCAAAACCACCATCACCTACAATGCGAGCCTTGCTAAAATTCTCAGTAGCTCTCAAGATATCGCTTAGAGTTAGCCGCAGCAGAGCATGTTCAAATGTGGCTACATTGATGCTTAATGGTTCCTTCAACTTCTTTCCCAGTAGCTCATCACTGGAGGCTGGCTCAATGACTGCTGAGTTGGCCTTGTCAGCAGTGACATGGTCCAAAGACTTTTGCCTCATTGCCCTCCACCTAAGAAAAACAAATAGCAGAGCTACCAATCCTATAGCTGCACCAAGAGTAATACCCCAAACTGAGCTTTCAGTTAGTGTTGGAGATGGTGGATAAGGTACAACGGGAGAGGAAAGGATGTGGTGTGACAGACATGAATTCACTAAAGCACAATCCTCTGAGTACCTGTCTAACTTGTTACCAGAAAAGTTGACAAAAGAAAGTCCAGTGATACCACAAATGCCACAAGGGATGTCACCAAGAAAATCATTGTCAGACAGGTCAAGATAAGTCAGATAATCAAGTTTGGAAAGTGACGATGGCAAACTTCCAATGAGGCTGTTGTTATGGAGATCAAGGACTGCAAGGGAGGTCAGATTTGACACCGACTCCAATATTGCACCATTTAAATTGTTGTTGCTGGCATTGAATATCAGAAGGGAGCTTGTTCCCCTAGCAATGCTGCCAGTAAATGGGATTGGTCCAGCAAGTAAATTCTGGCTTATATCGATATCTGTTAATGTCTTGATATCAAATATAGACTTTGGAATGGAACCGGTCAGCCTGTTGGATGACAAATTGAGCTTCACTAAGCTTGGGAGCATCAAACTCAACTCACTTGGAATGAGATCATCAAATTGATTGTTTGACAAGAGAAGACCTTGGAGGTTCTGCAGGAGAGAAAGCTGAGCAAGAATTGGACCGCTAAGAGAATTGAATGACAGATCAATAAAGGTCAGGTTCGTTAGGTCTGCCAGCTCAGGAGGGATGCTTCCATTGAGCATGTTGCCTTGCAACCTTAGTTCCTTTAACACGGCACAATTCTTAATGGCTGCAGGAATCTGACCTGTTAAACTATTGTAAGAAAGATCAAGCATACCATAATGCTGTGTGAACTCTGAATCAGGGAAAGCAACCTGCTGAAACCCAGCGCAGATCCCACAGGGAATATGACCAGAAAGTTGGTTGTTAGACAAGACCAAATTGTCAAGCAACTTCAGCTGAGATATGGCTCCTGGAATTGAACCGGTCAGATTGTTCGAGCTCAAATCCAGTGCCACCATGTTCGTGCAGTTGAAAAGCTCTGGTGGTATCTCTCCAGATAATTTATTTCCATGAAGAGACAAATTGGTGAGGTTGCACAAATAGCCGATTGATTTTGGTATAGTTCCTTCAAAGAAATTATTGTCCAGTTGTAACCTCTCCAAAATGTCACTAATGCTGCTTGGAATGTGACCATTAAGCTGATTGTTGCTCAAAGATAATTCCAGAATGGTCGGAGATCTCCACAGCTGATTAGGAACCATTCCAGAGAAGTTATTGTGTGATAATTCCAGTGTCACAAGGGGAAGCTCACCCAAATAGCCTGGTATTTCACCATACAAGTTATTCCCCACTAGGACCAAATCAGTGAGATTAGAACATTCTTTGAAAGTTTTCTCGATGCTGCCAGTCAGTTTATTCTCTGATAAAGAGAGAGATAACAAAGACTTGGCATCACATATATTCGGAGGAATCTCTCCTGAGAGTTGGTTGGCATCAGCAGAGAATGAAGTCAAAAATGGCAGTTTCAGTGGAGGCAAAGATCCATTAAAAAGGTTCTTGCCCAATCTTATGGAATTCACCATCTTCCACTTTGAAATCCAGGTGGGAATGGGACCTTCCAGATGATTTCCTTCTACAATAAATGTAGTAACAGCATCTAGTCCAGCAAGGCTCCCAGGCAGAGGACCTGAAAAGAAATTGAATGACAAATCTAGGATCTTTAGATTTTTGCAGTTTCCTAGCTGTGCTGGTATAGACCCACTTAACCCAGCATCAGCAGCAACCAGGTACATAAGGTTCACCAAATTTCCAATAGCTTCTGGTAGTTCCCCTTCAAAATTGTTCTCTGAAATGTCTAAATTTGTCAAGTTTCTCAGGTTAGAGATTTCCTCAGGAACAATTCCTGTTAACTTACAACTGTGGACGGAGAAAACTTTGAGCATCTTCATGTTGCCAATCTCTACTGGAAGACTCCCAGTGAAGCCATTCAGTCCCAGCCAAAGTGATTCCAAACTTGTCGATTTCCCAATAGTACTTGGCAGAGCTCCTGTGAAGCTGTTGGAAGAAAGGTCGATGGTTATAATATTTCCAAGTGAACCAATGCCAGGAAAGATGGACCCAGACAGCTCATTTCGGCTAACGTCCAAGTGCAAGAGTCTCCTGAGGTTTTCCATGTTGTTAGGTAGTGGCCCAGAGAAAGAATTCATGCTCAAATCCAGATACTCCAGATTCTGTAAGTTCCCTATATCAGGTGAAATACTACCTGAGAAAGAATTCCCTGAGATAGAAAGCTTTGTGAGACCTTTAAGATGTCCAACTATAGTGCTCAAGCCTCCAGAGAAGGAATTGGTGTCAAGCACAAGTTCCCTGAGCATTTGCAGGTTTGCAAGTGAAGAAGGAAGGACTCCAGATAGATTATTCTTGCTTAAGTCCAGGGACTGTAGATTTTGCAGATCTCCAAATGTTTCTGGAATATGACCAGACAGGTTACAACTGCTAAAGTTCAGTAATCTGAGATGTCTGAACTCCCCAAGACAGCTCGGGATTCGTACGTTAAGGGGCGTGTAAGATAAGTCTATAGCCTGGACTGTTGGACCAGCACAAGTTATGCCTGACCAGTTGCATGGAGTTTCCACATTGAACCAGCTAGATAGGAATATTCTTCTTTCAGCAAGTGAATCTCTGAGAGTGAACAACTTCTCGATATCACCAGTGTAAGTTGCATCCGAGATGGGCATACAGAGAATGAGGATGATGAAGAATGAGAAGGCACGAAGCATCTGAGGTTTCTTTCCTCTTGTTGACATCCTACGCAGATAACTTGCTAATTCCGGATCGATAAAGTCTGATGTATAGAGGACTTCAGCCTCTAGATTTAGGAGGCGCTATCTGGATAACTAAAGCAAAATACATTCAATATGATGTGTACAATACGTTCCTTCCCTCCTTTCTAGCTAGCTGTTTAGATCATAATTTGTGGAGGAAAGCAAATATGCAAACAATTCAAGAGTTTGTTGACTCAGCATTATCCGTAAGAGATTATTTAGAAATCCCACTAATGAAATAATGCAATTTTGTTGTCTTCCTCAATAAAATGTTTTTAAGTAAGAACAATATACAGCTGAAAGGTTAATTCCTGTTTTCAGAAGAAAGCAAATATTGTTGTCTTCCTCAATAAAATGTTTTAAGTAAGACAAATATACAGCTGAAAGGTTAATTCATGTTTTCAGAAGAAAGCAAATATGCAAACAATTCAAGAAGAAATCCATAAAAACAAAGAACTTCCAAACTACTGCAACTAGTTACATCGTAAAGCCACTATGTTTTTCTATCATCTTAACTGAAATAATTAACTCTTGTAGCATGCACTGTGAGCATACAGGAAAACTATGAAACATAGTTTGAAGAAGGGTAATATATAGTCTAGTGCATAAGATAATGTGTGAGCAAAGGTAAATCAATGAAACACACAGATCCATCTGCAAGAATCTACTGGATGGCTAGCAAGAACTCACTTTTTAGTTTGTTGACTCAGCCATTCATCCGTAAAGAGATTTATTTAGAAATCCCACTAATGAAATAATGCAATTTTGTTGTCTTCCTCAATAAAATGTTTTAAGTAAGACAAATATACAGCTGAAAGGTTAATTCATGTTTTCAGAAGAAAGCAAATATGCAAACAATTCAAGAAGAAATCCATAAAAACAAAGAACTTCCAAACTACTGCAACTAGTTACATCGTAAAGCCACTATGTTTTTCTATCATCTTAACTGAAATAATTAACTCTTGTAGCATGCACTGTGAGCATACAGGAAAACTATGAAACATAGTTTGAAGAAGGGTAATATATAGTCTAGTGCATAAGATAATGTGTGAGCAAAGGTAAATCAATGAAACACACAGATCCATCTGCAAGAATCTACTGGATGGCTAGCAAGAACTCACTTTTTAGTTTGTTGACTCAGCCATTCATCCGTAAAGAGATTTATTTAGAAATCCCACTAATGAAATAATGCAATTTTGTTGTCTTCCTCAATAAAATGTTTTAAGTAAGACAAATATACAGCTGAAAGGTTAATTCATGTTTTCAGAAGAAAGCAAATATCAAAACTTGGACTAGGAAAATCAAATACATAAGAAAGAAAGATATGCAGTAACGACAACAGGAAAAAAAACCAAACATGAGAAGACGACAACATTACCATTTAATTTTGCTGCCAGAACTTAATTTTGAGCTTGGACATACAAATTCATCAACAGCCCCGTTGAACAAGCCTCATTCCTGAGAGGAAAAAGGCAACAAAAGAGTATTGAGTACCATGTACGAATTGAACACCTGCAATCACCATCATCTAGCTTCAACAGTGCGCAATGGATATGTAGGAATCCACTACCATGACTACATACAAAACTAACATAAAGATGGTATGGTAAAGACCACCAGTTAAGCGAACACAACCAAAACTCACAGACAAATGGCAGAAGAATGTGATCTTCTTTGCTTTCCACCTCAAGTTTTACATTCCTCACGGAGACTCTGCCTTAAAATCCGGAAGCAGAAGGAAAAGGAAGCTTATGTGAACAGTGGAAAAGCAACGGAGGTCATCCAAAATATCAAATAAAATGAAAGGGCCCACGAGAGGAAGATGGTGGCTGGCGGTAGGCTTTGGCAACAGCTTTACACAATGAAGTGAAACTGAACCAGCCAGCAGTAAGTCACCTCTTCCCTCACAACACCACAACCAAGCATTAAAAGACCCTTTTTTATTGAAAGCAGAAGAGGCGAAAACAGCAGCTATAGTAGAACCTACCACTCCACTGTAGCAGCAGAACAAAAGGCCACACCACACAAGTCTCCCTCGGAGCCAGCTGGAGGAGATGGCCGGGAGAAGCTCCCCTGAACCGCATTAAAAGCCGGCTTTAAATGACAGCTAATAAAAGGAATACCTCCTAATCCCGGACAAAGAGAGAGATGAAAGAGAGGAAGAGAAAGGAGACTCCCACTACACTACTCTGAGAGCTCTCGAGGTAGATGAGATCCGGAGTGGGGGAGGTGTGCTTCTCGACCAGTCCATGCTGAAGGAAAACATCGGAATCCCAGCACAAGCCTCACGATGGCACCCACCGAACACTAACCGGAGTGGTGTTGTGGTTCTCGGAAGGCTCGGAATTGGGAAGACGCGATGGGGGCGAGAAAGGTGCCATCTTTATGCAATTTTATGCGCAGAAACGACGAGAAAAGCGATTTCTTTCTGTGACAAGAGAACAAGAGGGATCGGATAAAATAATGACACGATTGGGATAAAATAATGACACGATTCGCAGCAGTGGGATGCTCTCATGGTTCTTATCGGCGCACTACGAGATTAAGATAAAGGCGAAGAATCTATGTTGCACTCTCCTCTTATCAGGAGATGCGCAAATATAAAATAGGGGGGAAATGATCGAGAATCCGCCCATTAGGGTTTTTTTATTCGGGTTTTGATCGATTTGGGAGTGTACAAAGAAAAAGTCCCTTCTCTCTCTCTCTCTCTCTCTCTCTCTCTCTCTCTCTCTCTCTCTCACGCGTCAAGAGGAAGAGATTTGTGGGATGAGGAGAGAAATGCTTGGATTTTGAAGACGAGAGAAACTCTTTGTCAACGTAAGAACAAACTCGTTCCGCAGCAGAGAACAAAAGAGGCAATCTTTTTCGAAAGAAGAAGAACAGGAAACGTCTCATCGGAGGTATAAACCAATATGAAATCGGTCCAGCAGACACAAACCCCGCAAAACAACGGATCGGATCGAGCCGCCATTGATGAACAGCGGCGCGCAGAGCGAGAACCACTCACCGAGCTGCTCCACCTCCCGGTCATGGAGATCGAGACGTGGGGCCCTCCGGATCCGGCGTCGCTGCTGCCGGGTCCCACTCGTCCGTCCCCACCGTCTGAAATCTCTGCGCCTACGTAGAGCGAGAGAGGAAAGGCGAGGAATGTGGCGGTTCGTTTGCTTGCCTGCTTCTTCTTGTCCCTCTGCGGACGGTGAACTAGTGGTGTTTCTTCTCGGGCATGGGAAGCGTGAAGGGGAAGGGTTGGAGGGAGAAGGATTCCCTCAGCTGCAGGCCAAAAGAGTTGGTAAGCGAGACGGTTATTGTTTGCCACAGCGACGACGACGACGACGACGGCCACCACTCCTGCTGAGCTCTGGAAACAGTACGGTTGCCGATGCAGCGCAGGTAAAAAGTGTGTTGAGCTGAAAGGTGGTTTGTGTGTGTGTGTGTGACGGATCTCCTCACGAAGGCTACGGCGAGCGAATTAACTCCTTTAATGTGGGCTAATCATGGCTCCATTTATTAACCATGCCTACGTGCCATGCTTTAATTTACAGGCAAGGGAGATTGTGGGAGGGAAGAACAGGTGAGTGGATTTGGTTTTCTGAGAGTATCAAAAGTGATATATTAATTTTGATGAGAGAAGAAGGTCATTAAAATTGCATGGACATGTTCAAAAATATTTATAAATTGGTATAATTAGCGGTGCCATGAAAAATTAAATTAATTTTTTTTTTTATCTGTATCTCATATTTTTATCTACCCAAAATACCCCTTATAAGATGAGAAAAAAAACTTGATCCATTGCGTTAGATCGATTTATAAGTTGATTAAGTTCGGCCATAATATTTTTGAATAAGGCTATAGTATTTTTGATATTCTCATGAAAACATTATTGATATGACATATTTCAACATGATCACGATAGTACTAACAAAGAAGCTTTGGATTGACACGATATGACACCTCGGATCTGAACGAGACGACAACATGCCCTCATGTTGTTTGGCACCGTACAAGTTTGCGCCGAATATCACAGAGTCATTTCAGAAAGCTTGGAACGTCGCTGCATGACACAGGTCCGTACAAGTCAGTCGACGCTTGTCCGTAAGGTATAAGCCAATCGCCTCAAGGAGTCGATAACCATTAATGGACCATGTACGATCGACCCCCCTTCGTAAGTATAAAACCCAACCTCCTGACCAACGCCAGGGGGAGGACTTGGAGCATTCAACTCTCTCTTACTCTATTCAACATTAACTTAAACTTTGAATAGGTCAAAGTCAGAAAATCTTCCTCTCAACCTCGACCTATGTGCAGGAATAAGCAACTTGCCAAAGAATATATCTGTGACAATAATAACAATTTACTTGTGGTTGCCAAAATTAATTTTCTCATAATGTTAAATAATTATCACAAATATAAAGGTGTCCAAATCCAACTGAGTTAGTCTTAATTAGGACAATAAGATCCTAGGTTTGCATTGCTCCTCATTTCCCTCTATAGTTCACTTCCCCAGCCATGATCTTTACCCTCCCAAGTCCCTCTCTAGTTTGATGGGGGACATGATTCATTTTTCATGAGAAACTAGTGTTTAAGGCTTACCAAGTCAAAGAAGTGATTCATCTAAGATAGATAGAAATATTATTTTAGATTTACTTTTGTACATATTCTGATCTCTCAAGAAAAAGGAACAAATATCAAATTACTGCAGTAAACTTGTTAAAAACAGCCCAATGGAAGATTAGTTATGGTTTATTTGTAACTAAAAGAGAAATTTAAGTATATAAATTGATCTATTTGTAATTAAAAGAGAAATCAAGTATATAAATTATCTCTTTGTAACTAAGAGAGAATTCAAGTATGTGAATTGTCTATTTGTAGCTGAAAGAGAAATTAAAAGAATATAAATTGATCAAAGTGTTTTTTTTCCTTTTCTCTGTCTCTCTTTCTTTGTACTTTTGTATATAATAATATATCTTAAAATATTATTTTACTTTAATATATATATATATATAATATTATTTTATCTCTCTCTTTGTCCTTCTTTATCCAGATTTGGATGTACATAACATGCTTTAGGATGGAGTTGGGTTTTAGTGTCAAAGGTTTAACGTGAAGGGTTTAAGCTTAGCATCAATGGCGTTCTCTCCTCTTGGAGAGATAACCTCTCTCTCTCTCTCTCTCTCTCTCTCTCTCACTGTAGGAAGTACGTTGTCTCTTTAAAGTGTCTGTACGCACGTACACCTGCGGTCGGTGATCATACCCCTTCTCACGCACGCCTCGGTAAAACCATCCCGCGTTTCCCAGTCCCATCGTCCTCCTTCTACTGACCGCCGGTCGATTCACGTCGGCCACCCGATCATCTTCTCCACCGCACGTACGTACGCGATAAGACCAAAGCTCCCATCACTGTTCCATGCACGCATCTCGAAGCGACGCAGGTTGGTTGATTTGACACAATTCCTTTTCTAGGTGTTTTGTGCAGGCAGCAACCTCCTCCCACTGCACTGGTCACTGTTCAACTGCTTCCCTCACCTCTCAGGGCGGCACAGCTTTTTGCAGGAGGCTTTTAGAACGAGAGGGAGAGAGAGAGAGAGAGAGAGAGAGAAGAATGAAAGCTACGAAGGTTCGGACAGTGTGGTCATGATAAGTTCCACCACAAGGCAAGTCGTCGACGTCGTTCTCGCATCTCCATGATTAGTATATCGTTGTTGCTTAGTTGAAAGATCGTATTATCGAAATCATCAGACGGGACCGATCAATTTGATAAAGAAAAATTAGGAAACAAATACAGAACTAATCTCATAAAAAAAATATATAGTTATGAAGTCTTTGAATGGATTTATAATATTTTTGACATCTCTATCAAAATATTATAATCAATACAAACAAATATAATTTTCTTTTATTTGTTTATGGATAAGAACAATTAAATAGGAAGATTTTTTTTTTGAATAAGCTTATATTATATTTGACGCATAAATCAAAATACTATAAATCTATTAAAAATATTAAAGAATTAAAATTACTGAACCAGTCTTTAGGGTGTATCTAACAAAATGCTACTCAATTTTATATGTGTGTATATATATAATTATTGTATATATCAAAGTCTCCAAAGAAAAAAAAAAGAGAAGAGGAGACGAAGAAAAGAAGACATAAAAAAATAAAAAAATACTATTTATATTATTTAATTGATTAATTCATCGGTCCATCACAATTCTCCTGCAATAATGGTCTCATTGGCTATCATGTACGTGTTACATAATGAGTTGCAATTCCCGAGGAATGGCTTGAGTTCCTTCTCAAACATGGCTAAGACCGAAAACATCATTGCAAGAGGCTTCTCTTCCTTTTATGCTACCTGATTTTTAGTGAAAAGAGAATAAATACTTGATGCTATAGCAATATGTTTGTTAAAGTACGAAATAATAATGATAAATAATAGTCATTATTGGCAAGAATCAATGTGAAATCATCATTCGAAACTTCGAACGCAAGATTATGGTGAAAATTATTCCCAAGTGTTAGTTTCATTGGCTCTTTTACTAATGCTTGTTGAAGTATATAAACATGAAATAAAAATCAATGAGCAAAGCAAAGCAATTTGTTCATCACCATAAGCCGAATGATAGTTACTGAGGCATAACTATGATATGATGAATAGCAATATATATGTTCATGTCTTTACATATAAAGCATTGATATTGATGTACCAATTTATTTATTAAAAATTAAAAGGTTCAAAATCTCGTCTAATAAATTTATAAAAATATTTAAAATTATAAATTCTTTTACTTATAAGTTTATAAACTTATAAAATCTTTTTACGTATGTATAAGTAGTTGAGATTAGAAAAATTCTATCTCCATCGTTTATGTTCGGACGGTTTCACGATAAATGTACGAGACTCATTTTCAAAATTTACAAAGAAAATTTATTTTTTTAAATAGCAAAGATGATGCTCTCGCTAATAACTTATAGCTTTAATTTTTAATTTTCTTATCGAAACCTACTTTTAATCAAACAAATTATATTATTTTTTATTTGACCAAACTAAGTTTTATGGATAGGATTATAATGTTTATTGTTACTGAAATAAAAACATGTAACCCTATTTGTTAGCATGGTAATTCGGTCTTAAAATATTTTTTTAATAATTATTAATTAATCTTATTATATCTAAAGGTATTGATTAGCTAAGTTGGGACAAAAATTTAAGAGATTATTGCAAGGTTCGAGGCTCAAATATCTTATTTATCATTTATCATTAAAAAATTTTTAATACAAATATTTATCAAAATTTATTATTATAATTACTAAATTTTTTTATAAAAAATATTATATTTGAAATTTCTTAAGTAATTTTGAATAAAAAATAAGAATATTTTATGAATTTTAATTATTAAAGCTTTAATTAATATGAATATGTGATTTTGGATGAAAATTATGAAGATCACCTTAAATTTTAAAATAAACCAAGATAAAAAATTATATTTTGTCTGTCTTAAATTTTGGTATAAATATTTTAAAAATACCCTTAATATAGATAATCATTTATTATGAATGAATGATAATAAACAATAATGAGACATTATTCAATTGTAGTGTTTTCCAATGATAGTCTTTTTGGTTCAGCACTCAGAAAATAAACTCAAAATATTGTAACTTTGTTCAGAAGTAGTATAATATTAGAGAAGTTTAGCTGAAATTAGATTTTAAATAGGAAGCCACATTTTTTAGAAAGGAAAATATATTTCTTTGGCAAATATTGAAATTACAGTAAGTAAAACCCAAAACTTGAGACTTTTCTTAGGTAAATTGTCCTTTATTTTTCATAAAATATAGATAATCATTTTATTTATTCCTATAGACAGCTTAGTTTTGTTTATTTATTCCTATAGACAGCTTAGTTTTGTCTCACTTTATGATTTTACTAGTCAACTTTTTGTTCCCACTTAAACCAGAGGCTATAAACCATATGTTCAGATGGATTTGGTTTGCTTTAGAGATTGGTTCATATTGGGTTAATGGTTGTCTAATAGATGAATATAATATACCTTATTCTTTTAATGGTTTGAGCAGTTGTGAGATGTGGTTGTTGTCCTTTCATTTAAGCTGAAAAGAACACATCTTTCTCTCTCTCTCTCTCTCTCTCTCTCATTCAAGCCAATGAGAAATCACAAATCTACAACACTGTTGGAGTATAATATTGATGTATGTATGCCCCATCAGAGTTGATTGCGTTACTTCATACCCTTAGTATGATCCTTCTGCTGCTATCTGAACCAGGAGAACTTACTGTGGCTGTAATCCAACTTGTCGAATGTATATGGCAGCCTCTCTGGCGCCATGGGAGGACTGGTCACTGTCTGAAACGAAAGCCATGGTTCGGCCTCATCATGCTGCTAAGAAAGCATCCACAGCTTTGCCTCACCATTTACTACCTCAAGCCATGTTATGCATACATTTTTGTTATCCTTGTTGGATGCTTGCTTGCTTGTATTTGAATTCTCTTTATTCGAGAAAACATACACTGCTTTCAAGATCACATGAACTCGCCACAAAATGGTGCAGGTTGATTGTGACTGGAGTACCTTGAACAACTTCTGTGCTTTCTTATCATTTGATCAAGTTTAAGGGACGAGTTCTGAACTGCAGATCACTATGAAAGTGATTTAGTACTGATCCTTGTTTCTCGATACCAGTCATTGGGTGACCATATGATCCCCCTCTTGGTTGATATAATGATACTGAAAGATACAAGTCGTATCTTCCAACGTCGATGGATGTGGAATTTGGTGGTGATCCGGTCTTGAGTTGCCTTTTCTGGTTTCCATGATTCGTGCGGTGATCTGATCGGCTTTCGTTTAGCCGTACGTGTGCCACGGGACCATGTCACGTGATTTGGCACGTGGGTAGATAATATCCAACGCCGCCGCCGTCTCTTCCTTTCGCACGTGCTCGTCCTCTCCCCACTCGCTCTAGCGAGTCAGTTGGCCTTCCGCCACAAAAGTCATAAAACCAACCGATCGCGTGTTGCCCCGGCGAGTCGACTCGCTCGCCTTGCTGTCATTTCACGAAAGCCCGAACTCACTCGATCCCCGCAACCAAAACCCGCTCGATGCCAACGAAGACAACACGTTTACCATTCATCCACCGTCCACGTGTCTCATCGGTCCATCGAGTCCGTCCAAACTTGAACGCACGAGAATTCGTTATGCGGACGCTACAGGTTCTCTGCCCAAGCCATGCTTTGACGGAGGAGAAAAAGAGAAAAGGAAACGAGAAGTTATAACGGTGATCGTTCTCTCTCCTCCTCCGAGCTGTTCTTCTTTCCCTTCTTGGAGATCACAAACCCTACAGAGAGGGGTCGAGAGAGACCGGTGGAGTCGAAGAGCTTCCGAATCAACTCGACTCTTCGCCGCAATCTGTCTTCCCTTCGATCCGACGTCGGAGCTCGATCTCTGCTTCTCCCGCGCCTCCCCCCCTCGATCCGCGTACCTCGGCCCTGTTCCCCAACGATCTAGGGTTCGATCACCGGCATGGCTTCCGAGCAGTCGGCTCCCGTCGGATCTTCGCACCCCGCTCAAGTGGTAACGGTTCTTGATCCCTCGCTCGATGTGGGTTTCTTGTCTTTGGTTCGATCGGGTGGAGGGTTGTTTATTGGACCTGAATGTGGTGTGTGGTGATAGGTCGGCAACGCCTTCGTTAATCAGTACTACCACGTCCTTCACCGTTCCCCGCAGCTCGTTTTTCGCTTCTATCAGGAGGCCAGCAAGCTTGGGCGGCCGGACCCTCAGGCTGAAATGAGCTCTGTTACTGGCATGGATGTAAGAAGTCACCCAATTCTTTCTTCTTTTGCCAATTTTAGAGTGTGGTTGATGTTGGAGGGACAAAAAAAAAAAAAGAGAGAACTTTGCTTGTGAGAAGTGGGGATCTGATGTACGGAGTGATTATTTATTGAGTTTTTGTGTCTGATCTAACCTCTTTCAAAATTTACTGATTTGACATCCTTTTACTTGCTGCTTTATTTGATTGATGGTAAGGCAATCAATGAGAAGATACTTTCCGTGGACTATAGTGAGTTCAGGGCAGAAATAAAGACGGTGGACGCACAGGAATCTCTTGATGGAGGCATTGTCGTGCTTGTCACTGGTTACCTTACTGGGAAAGATAATGTCAAGAGGAACTTTACTCAATCTTTCTTCCTTGCCACTCAGGATAAGGGCTACTATGTCTTAAATGACATATTTAGATATGTCGACGATGGTAATGACCAATGGGAAAGTGGTGCTTTGACAAGTGGCGACCGTGCACCTCTTGCTCCTGAGCAGGGTATTGACGGGACTTTGGAGCAGCAACAAGGTTCTATTATAATTACTTACTGATGCTAAGACTGTGCTAATGTCCTTAACTTCCCTTTATTTTCATGGGCAGAATCTCCTCCAAAACAGGATCAACAGGTAACTGAAGCACCAGAAGAAGTGGAACTGAATGAGGAGGAGGTGTTCAACTCTCCAGAGATTGAGGATGCTCCCACTCTTGAGGAGGAAGCCCCCACGATAGAAATGATTGATGAGGTTGCCAAAATTTCTCAAACTGTGGTTGCTGATTCTGGTTCTGCTGCTATCCTGGAAGGGGCACCAAAGAAATCCTATGCTTCTATCGTAAGAGTTTGTCCATAGGAGTTCTGACTTTCTGGTAACTCTTTGTTGCTCATTTTACCAAGGTTCGTTGTACCGCAGTGTATTGCTCGGTACGGGCGATACGTACCAATTTGATAGTGGACTGATATGAGCGATATATTAGTACACCTCCATGTATCATGTGTCGGTATGCTCGGTATGTACCATACCAATAGCTGGTTGGTACACTGGTACGGACCAATAAGGCGAATCATGCACTTTACAAACTTTTGCGATCTGAAAATTTTCCTATAGTTGCATGCATGATTCTATTTCAAATAATGCCTATATTCGTTTATTAATTTAACTTGATAAGTCATAAAAGAAAACATGGTTAATATGGAAGGCAACCAATGAAATTGATGAGACACCTTATCAATGGCATGGTCAGCAACTCTATCTAGAATTTGTCTATTTCGAAGTTCTTATTAGATGCAATTAAAAATTCAGTGAATTTTACTTGTCACCCGAGCATCTATAATCGAGAGTATTTGTTTTTAGTGCTTCAAGTTTCTCTTCTGATACATTAGAATGCTGAGAAAACTCATGCTGAAAAATTTAGTATATTGATATGACATGGCATCTTTAGTTGACTTTTATATGAAAAGCTTTTTGGACTTTCTTGATGGTCCTATTCATTTATAACTTATTGTTACTAGAATTTCACAATTAAAATTTGTATAAGCAGTTAGCGAAATAGATGATTAATGTTATAGGATTTATGCTCTACAATTTGACTTAGATGATTATATCGGAAAGGAGCTTTGAATATTAAATGAGATGGTCTCATTCGAAGACTAGTTATAAGGATTTTTCTTGAGCAATTTAAATGATCACATAACAAAATAGTGGGCAGAAGAATGGTACATGAAAGTTATAAATAGAAGTAAAATAATGAAGCAGGTTGGATTTTGCGGTTATTAGGTCCATCTCATAAGTGTTTATTGACTTTTATAAAGAGGTGAACATTTGATTACCAGTGGAAAATTTACATTGAATATTTCTTTTGACTATATTAGTAATTAGAACTATAAGCAAGAGCAGAGACATACCTGGTAAAGACTTACTGCTAAATGTTTTAGATTTATGTTTTGAGGAATAGAAGAGGAAAAGAAAACTAAATAGTTCTTTTTGAACTAAACAATGGAATTTAAAAGCGAACAATGTATTGCACATCAAAGAAATATGATAGGGAAGGAAGGGTTGTGGACTCGTTCAAAAGAAAATGACACTGTATCCTGTGGACTTTGATAATTTGTGAGATTAGAGAGGTGGCAGAAGAGGTTTCGGAGAATCTAGAGGTGATGGTGTTGATTGACTGTCGAGTAAGAGTTGGTGGTCTGATGATGAAGTTTAAAAGTTCCAAAAATTGAAGAATTTGAGAAAAAAGATAATGTTCATGATGTATAAATAAGTTAGAAATAAAGCTAAAATATTGTTAGCATGATTAAATATAAATCTTAAGATAATTAACGAAGCATGGTTAATATATGGTTGCAAAAGGAGTGATGATCAAAAGGCAATGTAAATGATAATGTACTACGAAAAGGATTTATTTATAAACTATGTATTATCATGTTGATAATTTTGTTCTAGGGCTAAAAATAGTGAAAACGGTTAGAAATGTTACAGGTGTCCAAAAATTAGGCTGGAAAGGCAAAGGACCCATAGAAAATAATAAAAAGGGCAAGTGTGTAGGATTTGATGATATCTATATAGAGGTTTGGGAGAACTTGGCAGATCTAGGTAAGCTTGATTAACCCTTTGACAGAACATTTGAAAACAAAGAAAATGCCAGATGACTGGAGGGATTTATTGTGCCAACCAACAACTATAAAGAATATCTTTGAAATGGCTCCAATACCAGGGATAACTTCATGAGCCAAACTACAAAGCTTTGAGAGAGGGTGATCAAATAAAGACAAAGATACAAAATGGGAATTTCTGAAAATCAGTTTAGTTTTATTCTTGGAAAATCAACCATGGAATCTATTTACAAAACTTGCATATGGTTTTCATTGATTCAAAACAAGTTTATGATAAAGTTCCTATAAATATAATGTGCTTGGTTTTAGGGAGGAAAAGAATTTCAAATAGTTATTCTGAGGTAATCAAAGACAGATATCATATATGATAGGTTAATTTCCAACTTTAGGAAATTGGTGCATGGATTGTGTGGAAAGTTTTTATCATTATAGGATTATATGACAGATTAGTCTTAAATCTGTTAGAATATGTTTCTTCTAACCAGGACTTCTATACTTCGAGATAAGATCCCAAGCTGCAACCGAGGTTCTAAAATTAAGAGATATAATCTATATTAATGCTGAAAATGAATCACAAACTGGACTCAATTGCCTTTGAGGTTTTCATGTCCTCTTATTTGAAATACATGGCAATCAATTTTTCTTTGTCTCTGCTTTGCTTCTCCACTTGGCCTATCATCATTCAGCCTATTTGAGGCTCTAGTGCTTTCCAAATATTACCAGCAGAGCTTGATTCTTGATGGTAATGGGTCTGCCTGGTCCTGTCCCACCTTGGCAACCTCCACTCTCCTATATTGGTTAGAAAAGGGCTGTTTTTCATTTTTATTTTTTTATATTCTCGCTATTGGTCAAACCTAGGTCGTTTATGGACTGTCATAGAGACCTTTCTTCGACTTTTAAAGGCTTTAGGACTCATGTAGAAGTCCAATTACTATGTTGAACTCGTTCAGTCTCTTCTACTCCACTTAGAGTTCTTGTTTGGGCTTGGATGATAAGCCATCCAGCTTGTATGAGCTCTTTATAAGCCGCTTAGTGAAATGTCCCTCCTTTAAGGCTGGCCTTATTAAGCTTTAGTTCCTTAAGTGTAGGGACGTGCCCTAGGTCTTCACTATAAAAAGTTATATTATTTTTACCCAATGGATGAAACTACTTGGCTTGCCACTTGTGTATAATGAACTTTCATGTTTATATGTTGTATACTAATGATATTGTTTTGATTTATAAGAGTCAAGTTGAGATAAAATATACTTTAGTTATGGAGAGAGAATTTAAAAGTTATGGATTTTGACCAAGTAGAACTAAAGATTAAATATATGAAGTATAACTTTAGTGAGTAATACCATAAGAGAAGACTCGAACATATTATTTAAATTGTTGAACGTAAAGTTCCCAATAGCAAAAAAATTCGTTATCCTAGATTTATTATTCAACAAGAATGTAGTTAATAGAAGGTATCAATAGGGTATACTTGGTGCACGGTCGCACAGGGTTTGAAGAGGATCAATATATGTAGTCTTACCTCTAAATATAGAGAGGTTTTTCATTATTCAAACTCTGATCTCTCAGGTCGCAAAGGAGCAATCTTACCATTGTATCAAAGCTCACCCTTACAAAAGATATCAATCTCAAACTTATGAAAGGTATCAATCACATACTTAAAGTAGAATCATTAAGGTAGAGAGTTGCCTCTTAAGTGTTGTATGATCGTTGTGTGCCTCCTAGATTAAAGGAAAGATTATTATAGTTATAACTTTTAGGTTCCTCACATAGTTCATGACTTTGAATGCTTAATAGTTAGAGAAGTTAGTGTTGGGAAATGAGGTTATCAAGATGGATTTTGGATGTTGATGTTACCAAAAGAGTAGAACATGCTTATGATTATTTGGACATGTCAAAAGAAGACCTATAATTGCTCCATTCAGGAGAGGTAAATAAAATGAAGGTTTGACATACCACATGAAATGGTACGAAGCAAGTGGTATATACCTTTTGCTAATTAACTGATACATGGACCAACTTGTTTCGAGCGGTATGCTAAAATATAACTTGGTAACCATCAGTATGAGTCATATATCAGCCCATATGGTCGAAACTTGTCTATGTCAGCCGATACGGATTTGTACCAATCATAATTGATCGATAGCGACCCAAATATGGTTTAGTTTGGTCCTAGTGGTCAAATTGACTATTGGAGCCTTTTTTGGGTTTTTAAATCCCCTGCCTCCCCCTCTATTATTCACTCTCAATCACTCTCATTCTCACATTCTTGTGATTCTTAATCGGTGGGTGCAACTTCCTTCGATGGAGGTCTGTGCAACAAAGATGTTCCTCAATAGATCCCAAAAAATAAATTCAATTTTTCCTTCTTATAACCTAAAATTTTTATTCATTTATGGCTTAGATTCACTTTATTCTTATCTAAATATAAAAATAAATTTGGACATAAAAACTCTAGAAATAATATTTTTTTAATTATCTGGTCATTTTTTTATTTTTTTTCCTAAAATTGGTAATTACTAGTATACCAACACATGGTGCACTGGTACCAATCAATTCGGTATGGCATGACGGTCCTTGAATAACATTCAAATTAATGATAAGGGGTCCTCTATGGTACTAAACGATGGGGTAGAGGATTTGATAACTCTTAGCTTGAGTCGTTATATGGCCTCAATAGAGCTTAGTGTCAGGAAAAGATTCATCTAAGCAATCCCAAGTTGCTGGGGATTTATGGCTTGTTGCTCCTTGGAGACCATGGCTTGAGTCACTCAAACAACCTCTCTATATTTACTGTTACACAGTTGTTTTAATTCTAGAACGGTGCAAGTTCTGCTAAATGCATATCTATCTTTTGGTTGGAAAAATTAGTATCTTCTGCAAAACATTGTAAAACTGCATCACTTGACACCATATTATAGCCCTAAATTTCTGTTGATACTGAGCATATTGCTGAATAGGTTAAAGTCATGAAAGAGAATGCTCCTCCATCAGTTCCTGCACCTGTTCCTTCTAGATCTGCAGTTGTCGACATCGATCAACAGGCATCACCAGTTCCAACACCAGCTCCTGCACCTAATAATACTTCTGCTGGTTCTACTGCTGGTGAAAGCAACAGTACACAAGAGTCAGAAGGTTGCAGAAAGTCTATGGAAAAAAGTTATTTTGTGGCTTTCTTTTACATCTGTATTTTCTTTCTGATGGTCAACCGTTATCTTCTCAGTTGATGGTTATTCAATCTACATAAAAAATCTTCCTTTGAATGCCACTCCTGCACAACTTGAGGAAGAATTCAAGAAGTTCGGACCTATCAAGCCTGGTGGCATACAAGTTAGAAGTCATAAGGTTTTTTCAATTTGCATATCTGCACTTCTTTGTCTATTGGCTTCTGAAAGTTTATTTCTTAAACTTGCTTACAAAAGGTTAACCATACCATAATGCAGCAGCAAGGGTTTTGCTTTGGCTTTGTGGAATTTGAAGTGGCTAGTGCTGTCCAATGTGCAATAGAGGTATTTGTACATATTATTGGTCCTATCTTCTTATATTTTCAAAAAATATATCAATGTGCTGAATAGAAGATTATCTTTTAATTAATTAAAAATGAAGTAATTTTTTAAGAGAAAAAATCTTGTGAATGTAATTACTGAAGTTAGCATGGCCATGGTTGAAGAAATTGAATGTAGTGGCTGCTAACATAGTTCAAATCTTTGGCATCGTCTAGAACTGACTTCAAGAAAATTTTATTTTTAGTTGATGGATTAGGCCTATCTGAACTTCTGAACGATAATGTAACCTCATGTTTGAGAAGTCCATATCTAGCTCTTCTTATGGTTGAATCGAATAAAAAAAGAATCTTGTTAAAGACAGGTTCATGATAAAGGATCACAACATCTTTCAAATGCAGGATAATACAACCTACTAGGTTGATGAAAAATAAAGGATAATTAGTATTTGCTCAAGTATAGTGCAGCACTTAGACATATATAATTTACTTATATGTTGATAGGAATTCCAACTTTTGCCTTACTGGTTCTGACACAGGACAACACATGGAGGGGGTTTGAAAGTAGATTAAAACTTAAATTGGATTAGGAATCAAGAACAAGGCTACTTAAAAATATGCAGAGGGTTTCATATATGCAGTCTTGATAGAATCAACCCATTGACAAATTCCATCAAAATTATTTAATTTAGGTCTTGAAATTGTCTGTAATCAGTCAGGATCAGTTGATTTCATGTTGGACTGGCTAGTCCTTTATCTAGACCAGCAGAATAAACTCATTGACAAATTCACAATCATATTGGCCTGGATTGGTCAATCTTGACCAAAATCAGTTGGATCAGCAGATCCTGCCTGTTTCATACCCCTATGGTACACTAGGGATTCAGGCAAAGAAAACAAAGCAGAAAAATCGATAAGCAGCTTTTGTGGAGAAAGGAAATCACTTTAAGTTGGTTGTTTGTGCCTTGAGACCATCACTTTTGGGAGATCTCCATTGAAGATTAGTCTAGAATTTCTTCTTGTTTCACCAGTTTTGGAAGAAAATAAAATTTTCTGTTTTCTTGTACATGTTCGTTGTCTCGAATCTTTTGATTTTTAATATGTTTGTTCATAAATTAATCCTCTCATAACATAAGCCTTTTTAGTTACATGCTTTCAAGACTTTGCCACAACACTCGAGAACTATAAACACTGTACTTGAGAATTATAAATATTATACTAGGAATGTTTGACTCCAACAGGACTATGAATAAGAATGAAGTCAACTGAATATATTTTTATAATGATTTATCTAGTCGTCCAGCATAATTAGAAAGATGTTTTGATCCTCTGGGACTTGCTAATTTTAAGAATTATACGGCTACTCAGAGGAGATGGATCTGATCTTCTGTTGTAAAATTCCTTTCATATTTGACCCTTCCAGCTGGTGAGAAATCCTCTCATATTAGAAGTAACACCTCTAACAAACATTCTTTTAGGTATAGGAGGAAAGGCCACCCAAAATATCAACTAAAAAATTCAACTACTATTATACTGGCCACCCAAAACTTCAACAGTGCTGAACATAAACCTTTATACTGGCCAACCAGGTCCAGATCTTGTCAGAGCTGGTTTAGGCTCAAATTGCGATCATGATCAAGTCTAACCTGCTCCACAAAACCAACAAAGACTCAACTATCTCTATTTAACTGTCTAAATCACATATAGGAATTTAACACTATAATTGCCCAAAAACTTCTGAAAAAAATAAGACCAAAAACCATGACTAAACCAGACTTGAATTAATCAAATCCCTTCAAATTTAGCTGAGTCACATCAATAGACCATTTTTCTTCTTTTGACTGGTCTGATAGTATGTATGATGCAATCAATGGGCTAAGCAGGCCCAAATGTAGAAAAGATGGGAAGAGGCAACAAAGAAAACAGGTGTAGTGCAGCTGTCAAGTAACCTATAGCCATCGATACCATTGTACACAAAATGGAAGAGGCACCATCATGGCTAGGGTATCTGCAAAAAATGACAAAACAATGAAAACATAGGAAAGCAAGAGAAAATCTTTAAAGTATAAAAGAAAAGGAATAAAGTTAAGCATAGAGGTACCTGAATAATGGAAAAAATGAGGAGCAATGAACACGATGAAAGGCACAAGGAAAGGAGAATTAAACAAAGACAAAGTAACAGAGAGAACTGGAAAATATTTAAGGGGTGAAGAACAACATTAGCTACTCTAGCATGAGTAGAAGAAGAGATGAATATCATGCTCCCTCAATGAATGATCCCCATTTACAATAAATCTAATCTACACTACTTGAAGGTAGATAACATTATGCCTATGAGGCACATCTTTCATGTGCCTGGCTTATGGTACATGATACCCATTGAAGCATTGGATTCTTGACTAAAGGCACAATAGTTGAGCCAAGGTGCCATGTGCCTCAGTGTTTCTTTTGCGAGGTGTTCAGAAACCTATTTTTGTCGGTCTATATTCGTGCTCAATGGATACGGTAAGCTGAAAATATTCACTATGCACTACATAATGCGATATATATGTATCTGAAACTTAGCTAAGAACAATACATTATTATGTGCACAATTATTGAAATCTATACATGGGAATAAGGTCAAAAAAGCCACCCATACCGTTTGGTACAAGCCCAATACCTATTAGTACGACAACCAGTTGGGATGCAGATTGGATGATTTTGTTCCATTAAGTTTGATATGGAATGTACCACCCCAGAAGTTCATCATACCAGACTTGCGAGGCAGTAAGCAGATTGGTATTGATTCATACCGAGGGTAACCTCATCATTCAGTAATGACATCAGTCATTATTTTTTAATTTGTGGTAGTTGTCGATTTTTTTCTCTTTCTTTTCTTTGCTTCTTTCCTTTATTTTTTTCTTTTTTTTCTCCCTCTCTCTCTCTCTCTACTCCCTCCCCTCATTTGCCTCCTTCCTGCCTGGATTTCCTACCTCATTGTCTGAGTTACAGCCTCATGCTCCTACTAGTTTGCATCCTCCTCCATAGATCCCTCGCCTCCCCTTTTTCTCTCCCTTTTCCCTCTTTGATCCAAGCATACTAATCTATACCGAGTGTAGTTTTGTCAATCTGTGTCACTACCGTATCGGTCTGGTCATCAACTGGTAGTGGCACTGGACTGAGAATTTATTGGTTAAATAATCATAAACATCAATAATGCCCTGAAGATTGAGGGACTGCCATTAGCAACACTGACCCATATAATTATTACCTGTACTGTCAGCCTATCGGGATAACTGCTTATAATAGTGTGTCATCTGAGGAAGCTGCAATGTTATAACATCTAACAAAGGTTGCTGTACATTGTCAAAAACACCACACATGATAGTAATACATAATCTCTTTTTTTTTTTCACTGGATGCCAAGATAGTATTTCTATATATTCTATGAGATTTAGTTTCCATATAGCATATCTTTTGAGGACCTACCATTTTAACAGCGGTTATAAGATTGTGAATCTCAATTGACTAATGAAAATCAAGGCTACTACTGCTTGATTATAAGTACCATTTATCTGCAAAAACACTAATAAAATTCATCTTACTATATGAATGGTTGTGAAACTGTCAGAAAAGGGTCTGGTTCATTGCCCAAGAAAACAAGTGTTCATGGTTTGTTAGTCATTACTGTGTATTGGTTCAAGCCATAAGTCCACCATCTATTATGAAGCACACTCATTTTGCCTTCTTTTTAATTGTTCTGAATTAATGAACTTTCACAATTTTTTGGGCTTAAATGCTGCCATCTTGTTGCTTTTAGGTAGGCACAATATAGCCAAATAATCATACTATCTCATATTGTACCAAGGATACTTGTGGCATTCAGCACATATCGAAACACATTGAACCACATAAATCTTCTTCCGATCCATGACAATCATGCTAAAACATGAACAATCCAACTTTTAGCCTACATTTGATAAGTAATTTGCAAACTGGTATGGCATACCTTGTCTTGCTAGAAAGGAACTGGAATGTCCTCATGCCATGAGACGATATCCTTGTGTCATAAGCAGTACTTTTCCAATTACATTTCAGGTCTTAGTCATTCTAGCCAATTGATTCATGCACTTTGCCCATGTCCTCCTTGATCATATCAGATATGCTAGTTCTTTACAAGTTTTAAGAATGTCTTTTTTAAGATCTATTAGTCTTCCGAAGGTACACTTTGTCAATGTTCAATTGTTCCATAAAAATCTTCTCATGTTGGATTTGTCTAATGTTAGATCAACTAACTTCGATATATTATTGTTACTTTCAGTATCATCTTTCTTATGCAACAGAAAAATATGTCCAAGTTTACTTTTCAGCAGTAGCTTTCATCTTCCACTGCAGCTTAAATCATGGCCACCGTTTATATTTGTCACTCAATTGTTATTGTATGCATATGACTAAAAGTTTATTCTTGGTGTTTACAAACTTCAGTTTGTTATAAAAATAAGATATGCTGTTGGATTGAGTAAAAGCAATCAAATTTAGGTTATCTACTACAGATAAAAGGATATATATCACAAGTCAGGAATTTTCAAATCCAAAGAATATATATATATATGCTCTGAGGAGAGTTTTAAATTTGCGTTGGCTTGAATGTTGATTTGATGTTTGACAGGTTTTATTTCTTTACACTTATTTGAAACTTATGTTGGTAGTTTATTTCACATTTCAGGCTTCTCCCATACTGATTGGAGGCCGCCAAGCTTTTGTGGAAGAAAAACGGCCTAACAGCTCAAGAGGCAAGTTAAACGGGAGCTGTTATGTTATGTTTATTTAAGATTAAGTGGAAGTGCGATGCCTATTGTTTTTGAAATATGCATTTACACGTGCTGCAACTTTTAGTGTTTGAAACTGCTTCCAGAAATTACCAATTTAGGATGTCAATGCTTGTATATGTTTATAGCATTATGCATCTCTAGTCATGCATTGTTCATAGCTAAGCTTTTTGTATATTCTTTTGAACCCTGGACACTTTGTAGGAATTCTTTCTAGTGCGTTGTAGTGAAATTGTTCATTTGCTTTTGTGCAGTTATCAGCAGAGGTAGGTTTTTACCTGGCAGAGGAGGTGGATACAGAAATGATGGAATGAGAGGTCGTGGAAATTATGGTGGCGGGAGGGGTTACGGCAGGGCAGACTATGGTTACAGGTCTGATTTTGGCCACAGAGGTGGTGTCAGGGGTGGATATTCCAACCGTGGAGGTGATGTTGGATATCAAAGAGTTGACCCTGCATCTGGTGGTGGTCGTGGAAACCGAAGCGGGTCAAATGTCAGCAATTGGTCTTCCAGAAATGTTGCTCAAGTTCCTGCTCCATCTTAACACCTCAAAATAAAGAAAACTAGCGTAGCAGTTGTAGGGTATCTGTTCTCGACGTTTATAATTCATGGTGAGGTTGATCAATCGAACACACCTCTCCTCCCTATTGCTTTCTGGTCTCAAAAAGTCTCCTGATAGCTGTTCCAGAGGGATCATATGATTTCATGTTTCACTTTTCCTTTTTTTTCTTTTTAGCCAAGCCTCACAAGAGACCTGCTATGACCATGTATCTACTGATGTAGGATGTGGATATCGTCAAGGACAAACTGCAAACATCTTTGGCTCCTTTTTTTTTTCTTTTTTTTTTCTTTGGATATCTCTTTTTCCTGTTATTTCTAGGCTACTATGTGATTATCTTTTATCTTTCTTTTCTTCCTTGCCTGCCTGCTGGATTGTAGTTTTTGTTTTGGTGTTCTTATGCTCATTCCATGTTTCTCTTTTAGTCGTGTCATTAAAAAAAAAAAAAAACTTGAGATTCAACACAGGGTAAATCATCCTTCAAAGTTTTGAGTGCTGATGACACACTCTGAAGTTTGATCTTTGGCTTATGCCCTGTTATGGAGTCTATGTTTGGTCAGGTGGGCGGGTGGACAAGACCAGTGGAGTGGGTTGAGATCCAAAGACTCATTTCTTGTTTTATTATTGATGTCTTCTTTATTCTCATTGATTATCTTTTCTTGCTCATTCCTCTCTTGTCCATTCCACGGTTTAATTTCCGTCATCCTTGTTGTGAGCATTATTAACTTCTTTTCCGAGATTTTAGCATATGTCAAAAAAGAAAATAAAACACTTTCTGGTGTAATAATAGATGTAAAAAATGAACTAAAACAAAATAAAAAAAATATCAAATGGTAAATTTATGTGGGAAAATTGATTATGACACATGCACAATTCATATACGGATTATGACATGTGGATTGTTATTCTATCATCATTTTGTTGGGTTGTTATGATAGTTCCACGAGTAATATTCCTCGAGAGTGACACCCTAATCATCATCATAACAAGTTAATCATCATTTGTCCCATTTAGAAGGGTGATGATGAATTATCATTTATACATCCATAAGAATTTGGGTCATCGGTGTGTGGGGAACTCCTGTGGACACTAAAAGAGAGCAGTGCTGAGAGTACAGAGAACACTCGAGAGGAGAGGAGAGGAGAGGAGAGGAGAGGTCTTCTTCTTCGATCCACCATAGAATAAATGTGCTTATATCTACTTTTGAAATCCTGTTTAGGCTTCTTTATCATGTACTAGTTTAGCCACACAGTTGTTGCCACGCGGACACGCTTTCGCCACGCGACGCGTGGTCGGCCTTTACGCTCTTCCCGCTGCCACCATCACGTGTACCGTCGCGGGCGCTAATCGGACGGCCGCCAGGGCTCCTTCAGCCACCTGGCTCACCGACCCCACGCGTGTCACCATCTCCCCGTCAGAGAATCTCCAACACCCGCGTCGCTTCCCTCGCAATTCTACTCCCCACGTGTAACCCTGGGATTTAAACGACCCCATCCCACAGCAGCAGCACCACCGAACAGGCAACCGAGGGTTGGCCGCCTGCGCTACGTGTCACGAAAGCACACGCGTCGACTTTGGAGCATCCTCCTGATGTTCCTCGTCACGTAGCCGATGGTGGAAGCGTTACGTGACGTAACACAAGGGGTGCGAGGGAAACGCCGCACCCCCGAGAGAGCCCCATTACGTGGTGTCACGGGAGCGCATCGTATCGTCGGACCGACGACACGTGTCGAGCTTCCCTGGACGCAACGACGTGTTTATTTAGCCCGTCCTTTTCCGTTCGGAGATCCCACGAAGCTTCTTACTCTGTTTCGTAGCGAAGCATCAGCAAACCCCCGAGGAAGTCCCGAGTGGTCATGGAGTTGTTGCCTGCGAGGAGGGCGGCATCAGCGGACCCGAAGGTGGAGGACGGCGAGGGCGTCGAGCTCACCCTCGGCCTCGCCATCGGCGGGAGCACCCGGAAGGCCCCCGAGCCGAGGAAGGAAGCGGAGGGGCCCCGTAAAGGTGGGATCTTTGGCCTCCCGGACGGAGCGTCGGCGGAGGATCGCGCGGCGATGGATGCCCAGATGCTGCAGTCTAGGGCGCGAGATCGGGCGGTGAGGGAGGAGGAGGCCTTGTCCGGCGACCGGTCGAGGCCCAGCCGCACGGATGGAGGCAATGGCGTTCGATGGCCCCGCGTTGCCCCTGTCTCCACCCCCAACCCTATCCCTCACCCTAATAATCCCTTTGGGTTTGGCCAGCATCACCCGTTCCCGGTGATGTACCCTCACCAGCAGGTGCAGTACGTGCCGGTGCCCAATGGGTTCGGGTTCCCGTACGTGATGCCGTGCTGGGCCCCGACCATCTCGGCGGTGGCCGGCGGACTGAACCGGCTCGAAGGGAAGGTGTACAAGCCGTTGTCCGGCCGTGGGCTCCCCGTTCAGGGGACGGCTGATCGTGATTCCAGCGGGAGTAAGGGGATCGAAGCCGCCAAGGTCGTGAACACCTCGTTCAACTCGGATTCATCCGGGAGCAGCTCTTCTGCAATTTCCGATCGCCGTAGCGGATCCTTTGGAGGTATAAATTTATCCCCTTTCTTCGGATTTCAATTACAACTCCAAAAAAATCTGTTGTTTTGCCTTCCTTTTCTCTTCAATTTCCCTAATCCAGAGTCAGATTAGATTAGAAACTTAGAATGAAATCGTTGTGCAAGAAATCGATTTATCATCCAAAATCTAGATAAAAAAAGAGCCACCTTTGTATCATTATGGTGGAAGTCTCATGTCAACAATTCACGAGCAATGTAATCCGAACAAATTTCTTGGACGATGCAGGAGGAAGCATCAGTAGCGGCGACTCCAGGAACCATCGGAGCCTTCAAAAGGCAGAGAAGCCTGCAGCACCGCCATCGGCGGAAGGAGGTAGCGGCAACAACGCACTAAGGTCTTGCTTGACGTCGAACGCCAAGCCGGCCAGGTTTGGGGCTCAGCTGGAGCGCGCGGGCTCCGTAAAACCGTCGGCCCTGCCCCGAATGCCGCTCGTCTCAGCCACGGGCGACGCGCCCCACGGGAGGACCATCCACGGTCTCCTCTACCGGTGTACCAAGTCGGAGGTGAGGATACTGTGCGTTTGCCATGGAAACTCGCTCACGCCGGCGGAGTTCGTCAGGCATGCTGGTGGCGCCGACGTTTCGCAGCCGTTGAAGCGGATAGTTGTGGTTCAACCAGGGTGGTAGTAGTAGATGAGCAAAAGTGTCTTCTACTTAGTAGTAGTTTGAATTACGGAGTGGTTGCAGTGGAAGGGTAGTCATGGAGGTCTGTAAATATCTTCAGCAGCTAACGTCAAAGAAATTTTAGTTTGTTGTGAGCTACTTTGGAGATACTTCCAAGCCATTTCATTGCTCACCAGTCGCTAGCAGTATATATGAATTAAATGTGTTCGACAGCAAAAGCACTCGGAAAAATACAAGTTGGACAAAAAACGGCAGTCATCAAGTCACAGTCGCATAGGTTGGAAGCCTTTTTGTAGTACAAAGCTAGCGAAGGAAACAAATGCCAGAAAAAGATTCTGTCACATCCAAATTTTAACAGCCATGTAATGTTTAGACACAACAAGACTGGAAGCATCAATTTTGATGAAGTGCATGGGAGAGCGAGAGGTGTACCAGCTGAGATGGACAACCACCATAGAGATTGGGATTCAGAATCAAGAGAGGTCAGAAACAGCAGCTGCTGGGCATGTTGTTATTTCCGAGGAGTTGAAGAAATGGCTGTGTCTTGAATGCTTGAAGCCAGATGCAGATCTTGAGATGTTCCAACACTCGGATGCTTTAGACCATAGATGTATGTGTCCATTCACTTCCGGCCCTTCTTTTTCTGCTGCTTAGCTACATGTTAAGAGATCATAAGGCCACTCTTAAAAGAAAAAAGATGATTAATAAGCAAAGAGAATAATGATGATTTGGTGATTCCAAGAGGCAGGAAAGGCCCCAGCATGGGACCCTTACTGAGGCCCTTGCTGCCACCCCACCCAGGTAGGCGAAGCAGTTAAGGCTTTTAGCTCAGGTGGGTTCTCTCAAGTAAAATGACAACTATAATCTATAACATAAAATAATAATAATAATAATAATAACTCGAATAAATTTACCCAATTTTCTCTTAGCCTCAGATTTTGCGAAAAACTCCATCCATTCATCAGTTAAAACAAAAACATCTTCTTCACCTTCTGGTACTTGATTCTCATTCCATTCTTGTTCTTGTGACCTGCTTACAAAAACACCGGTTACCAACGGAGTATGAAAACAATTGCAGATTTTACAGGCAAAATTATGTCACTAGGAGCCTTGCAGAATAATAAGAATCATCAATCAAGGTGATAAAACAACAATCTTAAGATTAAGTTGTCTGAAGGATGGGTATCCGTAGTTTTAACTTGGATAAAGATGTGAGGGAAACATCCAATTTCCTGAGATGAGCTAGTTCTCAAATGCCTTCGTGTTTTGTTTTTCAAGGAGTGATCTTATTTATGGATCTAAACCATTTAAGTCCTTCAAGTCATTACAATTTTTTTTCTAGGCTATCTGGTCTTCGACAAATCAGCAAACATTGGTATTAAGGGCCTCCTTGAATCCAAATAATACCATCCAATGTCATCCAAACCATATATTAGATATAGGTTGGACTCTATTTTTTGTTCTAAAGCTTCCTCTCACTTAATGTGTCTACTTTGCCACTCTACAACCACAAACCACCCATAGATATCAAAGTTGTGTACTTGGCATCCTTGGACAAAATATATTAGCTATAGATTGGACTCTATTTTTTATTCTTAAGCTTCCTCTCACTTAATGTGTCTACTTTGCCACTCTACAACCACAAACCACCCATAGATATCAAAGTTGTGTACTTGGCGTCCTTGGACAAAATATATTAGATATGGATTGGACTCTTATCTTTTGTTCTTAAGCTTCCTCTCACTTAGTGTGTCTACTTTGCCACTCAACAACCATAAACCACCCATAGATATCGAAGTTGTGTACTTGGCGCCCTCGGACAAAATATATTAGATATAGTTTTGTTCTCAAGCTTCCTCTCAATTAATGTGTCTACTTTGCCACTCAACAACCATAAACCACCTATTAGATTTTTTGTTCTTAAGCTTCCTCTCACTTAATGTGTCTACTTTGCCACTCTACAACCACAAACCACCCATCGATATCAAAGTTGTGTACTTGGCATCCTTGGACAAAATATATTTTCAAACTGGTAAAAACATACTTGGATAATTTAGTCATGGAAATTAGAAATTGCATTTAAAGCTACCTTAATATCTAGCAACCTCACAACACTGTAGAAGTTCATCTTGATTCCTTTTGTCATTTTAATGCTGCTAAGACCAAACATCTTATGATTTTTCTCTCTAACCTTTATGAATAATGAGTAGAAAACAGATGGTAATTATGGCTTTTAGCCATCAAATTTAACTGTCCCATGTTATTTTCTACAAGATGGTACTCATTGAACATGTTTATTCAATCTTTGTTTTGCATAGTCATAATCTTTGTTTAAGCAACTAGATCATAACAGGTTCTTCCCCAATAATCAACTGCTCAGTTCAATGGTGATAAGTGATTCTGTCTAATGGCAGAAGCACTATCAATCACCATTTAGTCTCATCAGAATAACATTTCCTTTTTTGCACATATTCCAGAAAGTTAGTAGGGAATTGGTGTTCCACATTCAACCTACAAAATTCATGAAATGTGATACCCAACTACATGGATTCTTATGAAACGAAAAACAAGGACAAATACAGTTCAACATGCACTCGGTGATTCAAGATAAACTTGAAGGAAAATCCATGGCACGTGAAGGCTACCTGCAATGCTCTGAGAGCAATGAAAAGAGATGCAATACTAACAACCAGAATTTATCAATCATGGATGTCATGCTTACAAAGAATCTTACACCTGCTAAGTCATACTTAACAATTCCTTCATGCATATCATGAGTACCTAATTTCCATGCTAGTCTTTTCGAGTAATTCATTGTTTGATATATCAATTCTACTACCAATGACTCACTCTTTCCTTTCAAAATTTATTAGAATAAATTTCAACAAAATCTAATGACTATATCAATATTCCTATCACATTCTGGATTTTTTTTACCCATGATTACAACATCTTTCCAATGTCACATCAAGAGTAAAATGTCAATTTAATAGGTTTCGAACCATCCGAAGTCGGTCTAATTTAGACTTTATTAGGTTCAATTTAGGTCAAACAAGCTTGAACCAATCAAATTGATTCAAAATCACCCTAAATCGATCTGAACTGGTCAACCAATCTGGTTCAGTCGACAATTGGACCCAAATCAAGCAAAGAAAAGAGTTGGGGTCTATGAAGCACGGATACAGCAAATTCAGTGATGTTTGTGTCTGACATGTATTAGACATGGATTTGTCGTCCACATGGTTGGACACATGTCCTTTTTTATTTTTTATTTTTAATTAGGTTGGATACGGCATGGCGTGTCGAACTCTTCCTCACTATGAGAGGATTAGCATCATGAAACCTTTGAAATCCTTCTTCCTCACTATGAGAGGATTGCGAAGGCGTCATGGAACCAAGATTCCT
Organism: Musa balbisiana; assembly: GCA_004837865.1. Lineage (NCBI taxonomy): Eukaryota > Viridiplantae > Streptophyta > Magnoliopsida > Zingiberales > Musaceae > Musa > Musa balbisiana. The sequence continues at coordinate 884,776 of CM017195.1, forward strand.
CACCATGAGCGGACCGTGGAAGCATCATGAAACCTTTGAAATCCTTCTTCCTCACTATGAGAGGATTGCGAAGGCGTCATGGAACCAAGATTCCTCACCATGAGCGGACCGTGGAAGCATCATGAAACCTTTGAAATCCTTCTTCCTCACTATGAGAGGATTGCGAAGGCGTCATGGAACCAAGATTCCTCACCATGAGCGGACCGTGGAAGCATCATGAAACCTTTGAAATCCTTCTTCCTCACTATGAGAGGATTGCGAAGGCGTCATGGAACCAAGATTCCTCACCATGAGCGGACCGTGGAAGCATCATGAAACCTTTGAAATCCTTCTTCCTCACTATGAGAGGATTGCGAAGGCGTCATGGAACCAAGATTCCTCACCATGAGCGGACCGTGGAAGCATCATGAAACCTTTGAAATCCTCATCCACTAATTCCGGGAGGATTTCTTACCTTCTACGTAAGAATCGCCCCTTCTGCTCACCGACTTCCTTTCTTCCTCATAATGTTAAGGCGTCATGGAACCAAGATTCCTCACCATGAGCGGACCGTGGAAGCATCATGAAACCTTTGAAATCCTTCTTCCTCACTAATTCCGGGAGGATTTCTTACCTTCTACGTAAGAATCGCCCCTTCTTGCTCACCGACTTCCTTTCTTCCTCATAATGTTGTAGAGCCCTCCGCTGAAGGTCCCCCCAACTGCGACCGCGTTGCCATCGAGCTATCAGACCTTCGCCTCGAGCCCACCTCTATCGCAATTACGCTGTCATTGTGTTGTCGGACTCTCCGCCCCGAGCTCCTCTATGTCATAATCGTACTGTCATCACGATGTCGAACCCTCCGCCTCGAGACCCCCTCTACTGCGACTGCATTGTTGTTGCGTGCTCTTGGGCCCTTGGCAACTTCACCAACGTCCGACAAACCATCTTCCTCAACAACGTCGACAAAGCTTCTTCCATAGCAATGTCCAATGTTCAGGTAATTAATTTTGTTTAGATTTTTATTACTAAAAATTCTTATTTTGATTATTAACATATTATTAACCTATTTTATATTTTTAGTTTTTTATCACATTACTGAGTTTATAAATTTAAATGTATAAATACTATAAAACTCATGTTATATATATATATATATATATATATATATATATATATATATATATAAAATACGTGTCCACGCCATGTCCGTATCGTAATTTTTTTTATAATGACATGTTGTCGTGTCTACGCTTCATAGTTGAGGTAGGCTGCACAGCACTAGGCCAGTCTACATGGGCCCTAGACTGGTCACATGTGTTCATATGCTTGTCCAAGCAAATGAATAAAGGGTAGTGGGCTAGATTAAAGCAAGTCGCATGGGTTGAGCCAAGGCGCTGACCTGTAGGCTGGGCCAAGCCTGGCCTAGGGCTAAACTGGGCTTGGCTTGCGGGTTTGGCGAGCCTCCCATACGGGTTGAACTAAGCCTTGACCCAACCAACCCTCCATTAATTCAATTTTAAATATTTAATCAAATTTATGTAGATTAAATCGTTGCAACATAACTAATGGGAATAGATGAACAAGATGAAATTGCATTTAAAAGAAAGAAATAACATATTAATTAATCAACTTTTATATGAAACCTAAGAGAAATCAAGTAATACTTCAACAAACTAGCATCATGCATGATATATAAAAGCTTTTGAAATACTAAACACAACATGAATAACTAAACAAATATACTATGATTTAGATATAAAAAACTTTAGATAATTCACCTTATTATACCCCTTTCTTCAATTGTAATGTCAATATTTGTTGTGGGTCCTTGGTTCCTCCTCGAGTAACTAAAACCACGCAAGGGTCATTGCATCCCATTAGGCATAGAGAGTTTAGAAACGACATTCACACCAACTTCGTCACATGCATGAACTCCATTCTGAGGATCATATGGAAGTCATCCAGCGGCACATCCATTATGTTTGTGCGTCTGCTCCACATCTTGATTTTGATAGGGATCCCCTTTGCCAGTCCGGAGATCTGCTTAGCCTCTAAGTTTATAGCTTTCATCCAACTTAGGCTCTTCTCTATGTTCAACCAAAGTTGTCTTCCTTCTCAGTCGACAATGAAATTGTGGGTAGCACCCGTGTCCCCTATCACATGGGTTGTTCGATCATTTAGCTTAATGTCCACATACATCAACTCGTTGCTCCCTATTTTTTGTTGCATTATCTTCACATTCTCCCCCACTTGACCCCCTAACGCGTTCAACAAATGCATTGCTCCCATCTGGGGTCCTTGCGACTTTGCATCATCGCTGTTAGATTCTGAATTTCTCGAACTAAGGGCGACGACCTTGCCCTTGTCCAATCTAAGGGGATGAATTGATCTTGTTAACGTGTTAAGTGCTTGCTTTTATGGGCACTCCCTCATCATATACGGTCCTCTGCACAAGAAGCATTCGCCAAGTTTTGGGGTTTTGCCGTTTGAACTTGGTCCTTTGTAGGAACTTTTTTTCTTTTACTCAATTGCAGACTCCTTCCCTCGGGAATACTTAGATGGATGATTTCCTGAAGATTGTTTCTTCTTTCCCGAATCTTCCAAGGAAACAAAGTCGGTGAGCCTTTTTGCAACTGCGATTGCCTCGACCAAATTAGTGACATTCCTTTGATGCAGTTCTGGTTGTACCTACGACTTCAAGCCATCGAGGAAACTGAACAGCTTATCCTTCTCGGACATGTCTTGTATGTTTAGCATTAGTGTTGAAAATTGCTTTATATAGTCTTAAACGTAAGTGCTTTGGCAGAGTTATCTTAGCTTCCTTCTTGTGATGAACTCAGTGTTCTTGGGTAAGAACCGAGTTCTCAACTGCCACTTTAAGTCATCTCATTTGTCCACTCGACACCGACCTTATTGGATCTCTACCCAACGTGTTCGCCATCAAAGTTTTATATCCTCATTCAAATACATAGTTGCCATCAAAACTTTGGTTTCTGCAGAATCGGGCCTTGTAACTTGGCAGTACTGCTTCATGTCAAATAGAAAATTCTCAAGCTCCTTTTGCATCCCTGTCACCCCTATAGCAATGCGGCTCAGGTGCCCTCAAAATTTGTGGTAGAGCAATGCATGTGTTGCTCCCTCCCACATTAAGAGCCCTCATGACTAATGTAATCTTTGACGTGAGTTCCATGACAACTTCGTGTATGTGCTGAATAGAGTCTTTGGTGTCTTCAATCAATCAATCTACTCAGGACTCGACCTTGTCAATCCAAAAATACACTTCCTCTTACAAGTTCTCTACCCCAAGAAGCCTTCATTGACCTTGGTAGAGTTCCTCTAAACTTGCTTCGAGAACATCAATACGGGTTTCGGCAATTGTAAGTCTCTCCTTATGACTTCTCTTTATAATTAGCACTCAAGATTGCGCTTCCTCTGCACGTGGAGAATAGCCAACTTCTTGATCACCATTTTCATTGTCGAGCTCCTCTTGAGCGCTCCAACAGCTTAAGAGCAAGTCTGCACTTGCAACCCACCTACGGCTGCTTTGGACAATGGTCCAACTTATCCCATCTTGCTCGATTCACCATGGCAAGATTGTGAACTTTTGCTATTTGCTCAAATTGCTTGCCTGCTTTGATACCATAATATCATGAACTTAGCTGAATTGCCTAAGTCGTTAATCACCCTTGTTTTATCCGTCTACAAAGGGTCAGTCTAGTTACAATCTTGTTCAGGTCCCAAAGGACCTGTAAAAAAATAAATTAATTAGTTTAAAAAATGAGCGATGGACAAGTCTCGACGTCTCGCAAAGAGGGCAACTTTACAAGCAATTTAGCAAACAATTGATGTACAAGAAAGAAAAGAGATGAATGAGAAAACAAGGCCTTTAGAAGATAAACAAACAGTCGCAAGTCCATAAACGACTGCTTACCAAGTGTCGGGCGTGTTAACAAGTTCCCATAGGCTTTATGTGTGAACTTATGAATCTAATCAACGCTCAACGCTACCCCAAACCCCCATTTAGCCCTGTGCTACCCGGGTGGTTCTAGGATGCTAAGATGGCTGACGTTTCCATTCCACCACAGTCTTCAAAAAACAGGCCATGGCATACGAAAACTAGGCTATTCTCGGGGAATTTTGTCTATTATGGTGAGCGATCGCTCTACCGCCCTCCAACTATTCCTACTTAGTTTATAAGCAAAAACACAAAAAAACATAGCAAAACATGTTGCCAAACATATGTACAAGCAAACAAAAACGATGAACAATCCATTGACGAATGTATTGCAAGTGCACGACAATTGACCGTGACAATACCCTAATAGGATGATTATTGTTGACTCATGGATGTGTATTTGCTTATATATTTCAGATTTGACTAACATATCCTAAAGTATGTATCATGAAAGAAATTATTTTTATTAACATGATACTTCAAGAAAGAGAAGAGGATAAGAACTTTGGATAAATGAAGATCACCATTTAAATCTAACTGAACGTAATTTGATGACTGATATAAAAATCCCATATAGCTAATCGAATATGTATCTCATCTAATTAAAAAAAACATCATCGGTTGAGGAAAAAGGTTCTCCCAAGAATATCCATGGGGTATCTAATTTTAAAAAAAAGGATGATTAAGTCTAAGAAGTATCAAACAGTATTGTATCCTCTATAAATACATATATATGATATGAACCAGCATGATGAGTAATTTAGATCATATCTGTTTCATAATATGACAAGGCATGAATATAACCATAAAATACAATATCATATATTGTACAATACATGCCAAAATTTGGCATTCATTTGTGATGTTAGAATATATATATATATATATATATATATATATATATATATATATATATATACAGAAGTCACTAAATAGAATCCATTACCTATTCGTCTCTTGATTTATAGCCATATTACTTAAAGAATACAGAGAAGATAAAAGAAAAAGACTAACAGACGAAATGACTATATTAATCTTAATCTGACAATTATTACATACGACATTAAACAATCTATCCAATCATGTATAAATGTTTTCTATAATAAAAAAACAATACGTATGAAAGAAACAAATATTCTCTAAACTCCAAAGAAGTATCTATAAAGCATTGCCAAAGCATCATAATGTAGGATCTTTCTAATAACTATTTCAGAAATCAAATACACTGAGAAAGCATCCAACATGTCTTCTGATATGACTTAAAATTGTTGCTTCTTTGGATAAAAAAACTGGACAGTTGGACTGTGACTTGTTATTAACTTGTTCTGTGAAAAGTTAGGAAATGGTAAGTGAACAAATGAACATAATATGATTATTAAACAATTTTTTTCACATGAATGATTCTTCCTGCTACATGTGCATTCCAACCTACCGTGTGAATTATCAAAAAAAAAAAAACACGCACAAATACCTCGAGCTTTCCTTGCTTTCTGTGCCCCTCTATGATTACTATGTTATTCCTGTTTCTTCTCAACAGTTCACAAATATTTGCACTATAAGTTGCCGATTATAAGTCCAGTTGCTGAATTTCAATAAGGTTTCAACTGTTGCCTCTTCCCAGAAAATCAAAATAAAATATCAAATAGAGAGTACGAGTAAGAGTGAGTACTGTGATTCTCAATATATTGATGTTATTGCATCTACAATAATTGTAAAAGAAAGAAAAGTAGGAAGCTACCCCATTATTAAGAATTTTCTGACAAATGTCCAAGTCTACAAATAAGCAGTTTCCCTTAGCAGTCTTGTCTATGGCTCTTGTTTTCAGCATCACATCAATGTTTCTTTTTTATAAAATAAAGTTCATATGACAATCTAAAATGTAGCTTCTGCATCAAATGTACTTTTACTTTCTCCTTTTCTTTTTCATCTTGGCCCAAAAATTAATCAAGAAGGTTCGAAGAACCAACATTTTTCAAATAAAGGTTAGTTGAGTAGAACTACAGGGCCTCATAATTTCTTCAATTAAACTAAATCATTCTCTTCCAAAGCTTAATAGGAGATCATACATGAAGACAGTCCCTTGCTTTTGCTTCCGTAAAAATTTTAATCATTCCAAAGGCAGGATTTCCTCACATGATAATCGGCTAAGTGCAATTGCGAACCATAAGATACCCAAAAATCACAAAGTACAACTTATAGATACCTCAATCCTGCAGCAAAGATCTAGTTCTCATATATTAAGGCAATATTAAAGCAAAGAAGCACCGATTAAAAGGGCTCTATTTTTATAACATCATAGACAATTCACGGTCATACGTAGGCCAAAAAACCACAAAAGGAATTCTTGATAACCACAATCTGGAACCAAAACATACAAACATCGGTAAAGAAGATGAACGAGTTCATGGAATGAGAAACTATACTCAGAAGCGGGAAAGTCGACAACTTCGGTAGCTTCCGGTCTCTCGGCACCAATATGGCTCATGGAGGATTGGTCCTGGACTAGGTGCGGCGAGGTTCTATTTGGAAGAACCTGGGAGAAGCTGGAACAGGGGATGTGGGGAAGAGGGGGGTGATGGCAGGGAGGAGGGAGGTGGGGATTGGGTGAAGCGAATCGGGGGAGGAGATGGCAGTGGTGGTGACGGCGGTGGCAACTGCACGGACAGAGTAGGACGAGCGGGATATGGTGGTGGTGATGGTGGAGAAGGTGGTGATGGAGGAAGTGGAACGGGGGTTGCATGGCTTCCGATCACGGCGAATCATCGATCCTCTTAGGGTTTAATGACAGCTTAACCGAGAGTGGCCGGTGAAGGGATCGTTGGGTACGGGTGACGCTGTCTCAACTTTCCCGATCTAATCCGCGATTTTCTTTACGACATTAAGACGTGGCAGGCACAAAGAGGCCCCATGTACCTGTCTCCGTTCATGTCGTAACTTAAGTCGGGTGTCAAATCATTTTCCTTGAAGTCGGATCCACTACGAGAGCCCGCATTTTATGGGTGGCAAACTTGGACCCGATACCCGTTTCGGTTCAAAATCCGGGTTCGGGCCAAAACAACTTGTTTGATTCAAATCGGCTTCGGAAGTTAAATAAATATGTTAGTTAATATTAATCTTCATATTTGGCTGAACTGAAAATAATAATGCAGATTATTCCTGTATTTTTTTTTCATTGGTCATAACTCATTTGTCATTGTGGCATCAGATGTCGAGAATTACTCTTCATATACGACTACTCGTATAACACAAAAATCTTCGATTAAAACCAAAGAAATATAAAAGGATTTTTCTTCATATATATATATATATATATATATATATATATATATATATATATATATATATCACTACTCATGTAATATAAATGCATGTATTAAACATGAGACACATACACTTGAATCTGCATTCTGTCTCTCATATAATTCATGTGTGTCCCCATTAGGCTCATCGGATAATTAAAGAGACTATATAATAGGAAGCTACAAATCCTAATTAGACTGTGTATTCTCGACTTTATCATATATCTTAGTAAGCTAAGAATCTTAATTAGATTCGATTTATTATTCTTAACTTCATTATATATCATAGTAAGTTACAAATTCCAATTAGACTCCGTTTAGTATTCCCAACCTCATTATACATCATAATAAGCCACAAAGCCAAATTAGACTTTGTCTAGTATTCCTAACTTCATTATATATCATAGTAAATAGCTATAAGTCCTAATTAGACTCGGTTTTTAGTATTCTGGACTCCATTATATATACATAGCAACTTCCTCCACTGTCACCCATGAACTTGCACCTCTCTCTCTCTCTCTCTCTCTCTCTCTCTCTCTCTCTATGGATAGATCTCTCTCTAATCTATCTCATTCATTAGACGCCATGGTGTTGGAGAAGGATGTGTGCGGCGCAGCTGGCTGTGGGATCGTCGACGAGCCCGGGATAGTCAACCTGTGCCCCGCCTGCTTTTGGGAGTTCTTAGTGGAGAAGGAACCGCAGTGGCCGGCGGCCAGGCTCTTGCGTCCCGCCGCAGCAGGCGGAGCGACTGCGTCATCCGCGTCGGAGGAAGCAGCGAAGGAGGTTCCGTCTGCAGCCGGCGCAGCGACGAGGTCGGACGGGAGGAGTACCGTCGTTGGTGCGGGGATGCCACGGCGTTCGATGGCTCCTCACCTTCGTGGGTGGAAGCGAGCTCGCATTGCTTCGTCGTAGCCTACTCTTTCCTTTAGTTTTCGTATGTTTTCGCTGAATAGAAGAGTGGGCAGTGATGTCGTTTTCTCTTACTGACCTAAAAATGCGACCTTTAGCAGAAGAAAGCTTTTTATTTTCTTTGTTAGGGCAATCTTTGCAGGCTTCAGAGGGACGAAGGTATTGATTGATAGATGCAATGCATGAGTCCCCATTTGAGTACATGCCAATAAAATTTCTAGGGCTTGACTTCCTCGAGCAATCAACCAACCATGTCTGCTAAACCATTGACTCGATTTGAGTCTAGGTCAAACCAAATCATGCTAAAGTCTACTCCTAATATGAGGATCGATGATATGAATTTGAGGACACGGAAAGAGATTGTCTTCGTAGAGATGATAGATTGTGTTTCTCTCAATACGTCTCATAACAGATTTGGTTTCCGGAGGTGTTTTGGTTTCCCAATAGCTCTAACGATCTCACATACAGAAACTCCTCACAAATCAGGAGACGATTCTTACTCGAAACAGGAAACGTCCATATCTTGTTAACCAAGAAATCCCAAATTGAATGGTATTGCTGGTTATCATCACTGCTAATGTGCCTCTAAACAGCATGATTTGTTCATCCATAACAGTAAGTAAAACAAGAAATTAGATATTTTTGGTCGTAATCACAGTGATAATATAATTTTTCGAGTTAATTAAACATAATGATTAATTAATTAATGAGATCTTATCGTGTTTTTCGAAGATAATTTAATATCACTGATTTTTTTTTGGACGGTGATCAAAGACTGAATCACGCTTTTCCCGTCAGGTTTGACATTATTTTCCACGTCACCCCTGATAATTTTCATGGGGATCCAACTAGACGGCGTTTTTGATGAGATAAACCTCTCTCTCTCCTCTCTCTCTCTCGGTCGTGAACGGTTGGGATTCAACGCGGTGTCGTCCCCTACTCTCGACTGCTTGTTTGGGGGTAATGAATGCCCCCTCTCTCTACCCCACCTCACCCCCTCGCCGCCCTCCTCCGCTCCTCTGCCCGGCGCCGGGATCGCACCGCTTGCCGAAAGCTCCACGCTCACCTCCTCAAGTCCGGTCTCCACAAACGGCCTCCCTTTCCCTCCGCTCTCCTCGACGCCTATGCCAAGTCCGGCTTCCTCTCCGATGCCCGCTACCTTTTCGATGAATCCTCCCACCGAGACGCCGTCCTCTATTCCGCCCTCCTATCCGCCCTCTCCCACTCCGATCGTCCTTCCCAGGCCTTGTTCCTCTTCCGCCGCATGGTTTCTGTGGACGCCGTCCCTCCTGATGGATTCATCTTCGCAACCCTCGTCAAGACCTGTTCTCGTATCGGCTCCCTTCGCCTCGGCAAGCAAGCCCATGCGCAGTTCCTTCTATCTTCATTCTGTACGGATGATGTTGTCAGGTCCTCGCTCGTTGACATGTATTCTAAGTGCTGTGCTGTTGATGACGCTCGAAAAGTCTTTGATACAGTACCAGATAAGAATCACGTCTGCTGGACGGCTATGGTGTCCGGATATGCTTCCAACGGTCGGAAGTCAGAAGCTTTGGAGCTTTTCTGGCAGATGCCACTGAGGGATCTCTTTGCTTGGACGGCTTTGATATCTGGGTTCCTCCAAAGTGGTGATAGTTTTGATGCCGTCAAGTTGTTTGTGGAAATGAGGAGGAACCAAGTGGAAATTGACGATTCTTTTGTTCTCTCGACGGTTGTTGGTGCTTCTTCTGATTTGGCAGCTCTTGAATTGGGTAGGCAACTCCATGGTCTAGTGTTGGCACTTGGGTACAAATCAAGCATGATTCTGGGAAATGCACTTGTTGACATGTATGCAAAGTGCAGTGATATTCGCTCTGCAAGAGCTGTTTTTGAAGGACTTGTCATGCGAGATGTTATTTCCTGGACAACTATGGTCGTTGGAGAAGCACAACATGGTAGAGCTGATGATGCAATGGATCTGTATGATAAGATGGTCCTCGCTGGGGTGAAGCCAAATGAAGTGACCTTTACTGGTTTGATTTATGCTTGTAGCCATGCTGGACTAGTCCAGAAAGGTCGAGAATTGTTTGATTCCATGGAGCAGGATCATGGCATTAGGCCCTCGTTGCAACATTATACATGCTTGTTGGATCTTCTTAGTCGGTCTGGGCATCTAACTGAAGCAGAAAATGTCATTAATTCAATGCCATATGTGCCTGATGAAGCTAGTTGGGGAGCTTTGTTGAGTGCATGTAAAAAGCAGGGTGATACCTCGATGAGCGTAAGGATGGCTGACCGGTTGTTGGGTTTGAAACCCAAAGACCCTTCAACTTACATCTTGTTGTCTAATACATATGCTGCTGCTGGCAAATGGGATAGTGTGGCTAGCGTGAGGAAGCTGATGGCTGAAATGGATGTCAAGAAAGAGCCTGGTTACAGTTGGATTGACTTGGGCAAAGAGAGCTGTTTGTTTCGGGCTGGGGAAGTGCCATATGCTATGAGACACGAGATCATCAGATTGCTTAATGAATTGGCCAATGAGATGAATAAGAGAGGGTATGTTCCAGATACAAGGTCTGTTATGCATGATGTGGAAGAGAATGAGAAAGAGCAACAACTTTTTATGCATAGTGAGAGATTAGCTGTTGCCTTTGGGCTTCTCAAGTCAATTCCAGGAACAACAATCCGGGTGATTAAGAACCTTCGCATTTGCCTCGACTGTCATAATGTTCTAAAATTGATCAGTGAAATTACTGGGAGGGAAATTGTTGTCCGAGATGCAAATAGGTTCCACCATTTCGAGGTTGGAAAGTGCTCTTGTGGAGATTTCTGGTGACATCATATCTCATAATGCTGTAATAATATACCTGGTCATAAGAAAGCAAGCATGCTACAGGTGTTACCATTAAGAGCTTCAATTAAAAGGTATTGCTTATTGATAGATTTATATGTTTATATATTTTTTTTTTGTTTTAAGTGATTGATAGTATTTTCTTGATGCTGGAAAATGCATCTTTTGGAATTTGCCTTCTGGGAGTTCAAACTAAACTGGGATGTTGAGTGAGATGGAAAAGTATTATTTTATTGATAGCAATTAAGAGAATCATATAATTTAAACTTTATTTGATAGTTGATCTGTGTATAGCTGAAGAGGGAACATCAACTGAAGTTTTGTGTGGCTTGCTCAATGTCAAACTGTGGCCCCATCTATGAAATATTAGTGTGTATGACGTGGGTTTAAAATGTGTAGGCAACTAACTTGTTCCCAGACCCTGCATTGGTGGGAACCTCGTGCATTAGATACGTCCTTTTTCTCAGATTTCACAAGATAACTATGCTAGGTATCCTAATCAAGTAATTCTAGTTTCTTATTTTTGGACCATGAATAGGACAAGGTGGAGTGTGGCCCTGGATGCCACCATGAATTTTCTACTTTATGACCTGTTCCCCCACTTCATCTAGAGCTCCTTCATCTTGTCTTGCATATTGGCATCTTTTCAGTACTCACATTTTATGTTGAAATATAATTGTTTGTCATTTTAAGATAATGCTATTGTTGATGAATGATTGTTCCAAGCTTGTGCTTGATTGATTTGCATGGTGCTATTTTCTTATGTGCTTAAGAAGATGATGTTTTAATCGAGTTTGCTATTGTGCATGATGGACACCATTCATTTAATTGTTGGAATCATAAATCACTTTGTGAATCCTCATGGTGGGGATGCATGGTGACAATTGACAACCATTCATTTTCACAAATTGAGTGCAGTTCTTATCTACTTGTTTCACTGATTGCCATTGTTGTTCATAAATGTCATTAATTTTGATGATCTCTGTGTCATGATTGATAGTATCAGAATTTTTTTTGCAAGTAGAAAGAGTTATAGAACAAGTAGGTGAAGTTTGTCTGATTGATCTTTTCAGCACATATTCTTGAAATAGAAGCAGGAACTTTTTTCCTCTTGAGAGAAAGTGAGTAGTGATAAACTCTATGGGTAATTACTTGTGGAGTGAGCATTAGGGCCTATCTCTACTAGAGATAGGTTTTGAGTCTTTTGGTAAATATTTGGTATTCTTCTCGGATGTGTATGAAATTTTCTCTAAATAACTAAAAAAAGATTAAAACATATCTAAAAATCTATTAAGTTGTACTTCCTGCCATATTGTGCAAAAATCACTAAAAGATCACCCTAAGACACAACTGAGCACCCCCTCCTGTGAGCATGCTCATGAAGAGATTGACTGAGAGATTTTTTAGTTTCCAAACAGGAAATATGGATGAAACATAAAAACAAGATGGATCGCCAAACTCTATTGCCTAACACATCTGCGAAAAACTGAAATTTTTCATCCAATACAAAGAGTGCATTTGACTCGTTCTTTCATACAGTTCAATGATATTTTTAAAAAGAGTTCCAAAATAAAACAGCAGCAAGATAATGTTATAATTATATTCCTCTAGGAAACTGAGTTTTATTTTAGGTCATATGGTGGACTATGCTGTTGAGTTGCTTAACAACTAAATGAGCATTTTCTTCTTGGTCTTCATTTTTATCTCGTACTTGACTTTGTAAGAAAATGTAATTTTGTAGTTGACTGTAATAATGCGTTCTATAATGTGAAAAACAGTGTTTCTCTCTTAGAATGTTAGAGCCGACCTGATATCTGCTAGCTTGATGTTCCATTGGCTGTTTGACTGTAGGGTGCTTAATGTCATAAGTTTGCCACAAAAATGCTCTCCTGTTATCAGAAAGGATAAGAGTGCAAGTGCATGATAAAATGCTCTCCTGATATCTGCTAGCTTGATGTTCCATTGGCTGTTTGACTGTAGGGTGCTTAATGTCATAAGTTTGCCACAAAAATGCTCTCTTCTGTTATCAGAAAGGATAAGAGTGCAAGTGCATGATAAGAAAAAGAAATGGGAACATGTAAGTACTAGCATGATGATTTTTTCCTTTGAAATCATGTTGAACTTTTATAACAAATGATATATATATATCATCTGCCACATTCTTCTCTCCAAGAAGGCAAACACTGTAAACAGTTCCATTGTGCAGGCCTCTCAGCTTACCTCTTATCAATTAATCAGGCCTGCCTTCATCTACACAAAAATGGCTTGTGCTGGGATTAGATGCTTGTGCTTTGTTATCTATTGCTACCATCGCTTGCATCAAGGATCAGCCGGATGGTTGGAACTATATCTTTCTGCATTCCCAAGTAATGTGCAGTTCTTTCTTTTTAGGAAAATAAAAAACAGGGGCACTTGTTGTAGCAATAATACTTAGATAATGTTATTTGTGGCTGGTATATATGATAGATGGGACACATTTATTTTTTTTATGATAACATTTCTTTTATCTAATTATGGGTATTTGATTGGGTGATTGACAAATTAGACAGATTTCCTTATATCTTTGTTTTATTCTATTATTCTCTTTGGGCTTCCTTTCCTGATTTACCATAGAAAAATAGTTGTAAACCATAAAAAAAAAATGACCACCTATTTGTTGTGTTAAATTTCATTTATAAATATATATATATCCCTTCAAAACTAGAGATTTTCATATTTATCTCTTTTATGTTCATGTTTTGTTTTCCTATGAAACTTGAAATTCATATGGTATAAGTACAATATTAAAAAATAAAAATATATTAACAATACTATAATGTTTTAAAAAAATTATATATGAGAGAATTATACCAAAAATACGAGATGATGACCAACGATTAATGAGTATAATATGATTCTTTTTGGCTCATCCTCATGGTAGAAAGATTTAAATGCCATTGAAAATATTTTAAATATCTATCTTTGATAACAAATAAGAGTTGAGAGCATTTAAATATTTTTGATAGTTATAAAGCCCACATTCTTCATTGCTTTCTAAGTGCAAATAGTTTCGATCCCATGAACAATTTTCATTTCTTTTCTAGATTTTTCTTTGTATAATTGTATAGTTACTTTATATCGATATTTAACATGATCGAATAAATTTGCTTTCGAATCGTGCACCTTGGTTGGTTGGCTACGAGGGGACGGCCATTCACCTCTAATCTCAAATCAGTACTCATGTTTGTATGGTCAAAAGAATTATGGACATGAAGCTAATTAATGCAGTTCCACCTCTACATTAATTGTTCCTGGCTTTACCTTCTTCATTGGTGTGTCTCTGGGATCAAGGAAATCTTTCTCTTTAGACTTCCTCCAAGAAGTTGACAAGCTGTCAGCTATAAAGGAAAGTGAAGCTGGAAAGTGAAAGAAACCTCTAATCATAAAGCATATCAGTGTGTCCCTTTAAATATCATTCATAAACCTTTCGTTAGAGAGTACATTTCAGTAGTCCTGTCTCACCAACAAGCCTTATAATATCTTTTCTAGGCTTTCTTCCATGTAATATCTGTTAAATTAATCATATTATGTATTTTGCTAAAAATTAATATTATCACCATCGGCAAAGTTTACTTAGTAACTTATTCATCCAAAATCACTAACTCAATATGTTTAAAAAAATTAATATTAATAGACTCATCTAATCCTATAAATCATCATAATTATTTTTTATTTTAAATATATTATATTACTGGCATATTTATTCGACTACTCGAGATTCTATCAAAATTATGCCCTAAACATCTAGCCAATAACACCGTAGTGATATTTTTTTATGTCATGATGTGTCGTCAATATCATCCATAGATATTTGAATATTACATAGATTTACATATAAATATAGTATACAAATGAGATTTACGAATACGATAACTAGAAGAGGTGAAACGATTAATATTAGTTGTATAAAAATAGATAGAAGAAGATCTAAAATGATTTTAATATAAATTATAAATAAAAATTTGAAATACTCTAAATTTAATTAAATATATAACTTTTTATATATCTTAATAATGATAAAAGATCATAACTGTTGCTATTACTTGCAAATTTATGTATGAATAAGAAAAGATCTTCCGTACACTTTTGACCTAAACAATGCTTATATATGAACTTAAATATGTATATGACAATGGATAGCTATGAATTAAATGGGCAGAAGGTGAGAATGGTAGTTGGCATTTCAGCTTTACAAGGTTGCAATATCAGTGGCTTTAAGAACACAATAGAATAATGTAGCTGGTTGACACGCAATGTTGGAATTGATTTCTTTTAGGTAAAGTGTTGTTTATCTCCTGCATTATTATTATCTAAAGTGGAAAAAAAACTACAATATTCATATAGGTCATAATATAAAGCACTCAAGTTTGTGGCACATCCACTTTCTTACTAATTTTTAATGATATTTCTTTTGTAACTTCTTAATGTTATCTCACTGCCATAGCTTACCTCAATAGGAAGATATATATTTTGCATTGAGATAAAAAATTTGAAGGACACATTCATTTCAGCTTTGTAGGCATGAATAGGTATATAATGCTTTGATTTGGTACATTCAATTATGATCATCCATCTTACATGATGAACTTGATATAACATATCTCATTTTTAAAAGTGTTGTGGCATGATGGACATGATCGAGAAGATTTTTTTTTCGGAATACATGATAAGTTTGTATGTCATTTTAATCGGTTCTCTAAAAACCTACACCATAGTTAGTGATTGGGTGTATTTTGGCCCTAAATGAATCTCCAATAAATGTTAGAAACTAACAGCCACAAATGTAATGTTGTACGCTACCAGAACCACGGGGTGCATGCTACGTCAAGTTTCAACTATGCAACCGTATGACCTGACCACCCCAAGAGCTTGGGGTGGTGTCGTCTACCTGGGTCACTCCAAATCGCTCTCGACTAGCGACCCATCAGTAATCCAAGTTTGATCCCTACTCGGGTCATCCCAGATCGCTCCCGACAGGCGACCCGTCGACAATCCAAGCACAATTCCCACCCGGGTCGCTCCAGGTCGCTTCCGACTGGCGACATGTCGGCAACCCAAATTCGACCCCTGCCCAAGTCGCTCCAGATCACTCCCGACAGGCGACCCGTCGACGATCCAAGTACGGAGCTGAGCTCACAACTCGATCCCCAGAATCGATACGGAGCTGAGCTCACAACTCAATCCCCAACATCGATACGGTGCTAAGCTCACAACTCGATCCCCAGAATCGATACGGAGCCGAGCTCACAACTCGGTCCCCAGAATCAATACGGAGCCGAGCTCACAACTCGGTCCCCAGAATCGATACGGAGCCGAGCTCACAACTTGGTCCCCAAACTCGATTCGGAGCCGAGCTCACAACTCGATCCCCAGACTCGATTCGAAGCCGGATCTACCCGCTCGGCCCCTACACCCGGCTTCCGACCAAAGCATGCTAAATCGCTCTCGGTTTGCAACCTACCAGCATTAAAACTCGAGTCCGGACACAAGTGCTTAGCCCCCGGCCCCGATCCCAACGATCGAACCACACCTTGCGGCTAAGTCGCTTCCCGCTATTCGAGTCACCCCATGACGACCACGACTCACCCACATTGACACCTCGGTTTCACTTCGTATCGCCCCTACCCTGCAGGATCAGTCCTGTCCACACCTCGGGGTCATATCCCCCTAAAGCACCCCCGATGAGTTAATTCATTCCTCCCACAGAAAAGCCCAGTGCAGTCACATCCGTCAAACCCAAGCATGCCTCCCGGACCGCTAGTGAGCCGTCAGCACGCCCTGGGGGGGGGGGGGGGCGGGGGGGGGGGGGGTAGTGATGGGGCGTATTTTAGCCCCAAATGAATTTACAACAAATGTTACAAACTAACAGTCGTGAATACAATGCTGTACGCCACCAGAACCACGGGGTGCACGCCACGTCAAGTTTCAACTATGCAACCGTGCGACCTGATCACCCCAAGAGCTTGGGGCGGTGCCATCTGCTATTAGGGCAGTGCCGTTTGACGCCGCTCAAGCACCCCCGAAGACGCCATCTCGTCAGAGGGGTTATCCCCCCTCCCCTCGCGAGAGTCAACAGCCATGTCGAACCGGGGCGTAATCGACTCCTGCACGTAGGTATAAATACCCCCGACCGATCCCAAGAAAAGGGGAGGGGGAAAAATCCGAACCAATCTGACTTACTTGTCGGAGGGGCTAAAGTCGAGAATTCCCCGACGAAGACCGTTTTGCAGGGAGGCGATCGCCATCAAGTTGCGAGAGTCTTCACCCCGAAGTAGTTATCCAATACGCTAAAGGAGGATGACCCAGCGGTTCAGACCCCGACCAACGCCAGCCCGCCTCTCTCATTCCAAGGAGGTGCCCACGTCTCGAGGAAGATCGACAACTATCCCAAGCACGAGAGGACACATCTCACCATAAATAACGCTCGAGTCGACTGGCTTTGGAGTGCTAACCCCTAGCGATGACTCGGTCGATCCTACCGCCTCAACCCTCGCCCGAGACGCTCGAGGGGCACAGCCACCTCATCAACCCACTTATTCTATCAGAAGTTTCCAATATCGATATGTGAGCCTAATCATGCTAACTCATCAGTCACGGTACTTTTGTTCACCAATTGTTAGCATCTACTCATTGCGTGCGGAAGAAAACCCATGAGAAGATTGCATATTCCATCTTATTTTTGTAAGTTCAGCATCAAAATATACTTAGAAAGGTTACTTTTTATATTGTTAGTTTTGTAATAGTATTATTTTTTTGCTTGCATGCTATTCTAATGTGACATATCGAATAGGTACTTAGTCATGATGACATGCTTAGTCATGCTTTGTCACACACGCACACACGCGCGCGCGCACACACACACACACACACACACACACACACACATATATATATATATATATATATATATATATATATATATATATATATATATATATATATATATATATATATATATATATATATAGACTTGACGTCATATGTCAAGAATCATTTATCACAAATAATTATCAAAGCATTTGCTTGTGCTTAAGGAAAATGACTTGTCATGCAGTATAATGTTAATGTCATGACTTTGGTATGTGTTGTCTATATATAAATGATTATGTAATGTCTCATTTTTTTGTTATAAGTGGATGTATTGGCTATGATGATTGTATGGACGCATTAGATTCTTTTTATCATAATAATATAATGCTTTGGTAATTTCAACTACTTTGATTTTTTTTAGGTTTATTATATATAAGATGATGCTTCAGATTTTTTTTTAATCTTAAATAGATGTATCATACAAAAGATACATCAAGTGATTCAGATATTTTTTTATCTTAGATGAATGCATCATATAATGAGATACTTTAATCATTTTGGATGCTTGTTATTCTTTTTGGTTCTAAGTGCATGTATCACAGTAAAATAATGCTTTTATTATCTTTGGATGTTTCAAATATTATTTTTTTCACAAATACAACATTATCATTTATGATTTGAGATTTTTTTTACTTTTTACTTTTTCTCTTACTTCATTCCTCATGTCTTGTCTTTTATTATTATCATAATTTATATTTTGGGTCAATTGAAATTCAATGTGTAAACCCAATCATATCTATTATGTCGAAATGAAAATTATTCTTTAGTATATTTTTGAAGGATATTTATTGTTGGAATATTCCTCTTAGTCCCTTATTTAATTTTTTTATTTATTATTTAAATTTTGAGTTTCTTTGAACTTGTATTCTTACTTCAATCCTTTCATAAATTGATAATCACATATTCCCTAAGTCTTACCCTTTATTATTATCATAGTCAATATATCGAAATGAAGAATATTCTTTGGTATATTTTCAGAGGATATCTATGGTAGGAATATTTTCATTTACGATTTGAGATTTGGGTTTTTTTAACTTGTGTTGTTACTTCAATTCTTTCATAAATTGATAGTCAAATATTTCTTAGGCGCTAATTTTTCATGCTCGTAACTTCGAAAATTGGGTTAGATGGACTCGGCGTCACATAGATTGATGATTAATTTTATCTTTCAATTATCAAAACAATGACAACCATAAAAAAATTTATTATATAAAATATTTGTTAGATTGAAAAATTATCATAAGCACAAGGACTTTCTTAATCAAGTTTTAAAAACAATATATAATTAAGTTCAAAATATATAAGTCACCAAAACCATATCATTATGTAGAATAATAGGTAAGGATATATTTATCTATTGATGAAAAAAAAAGAGATGTCTCTTGATTAAAAATAATTATAAATGAGATTGTTTCAAGTAAACTATCCTAAATACTATCGACATAATTCTTATTGATTTTATTATTATCATTTGAAATAATAAATATTTTGGGTCGATCATCGATGTTCCATGTTGGCATTAGTGAAAAAGAAAAAAATATTCTTTGAAATATATTTTTTTATTTTTATCTAAATATTATTTTAGAAAATTTTTTTTTTATACTTTTCGCTCTTGCTTTGAACCTCTCTCACTAATCTACACTAGTTTTTCACATGAAACTCAAGATATGCCCTTGAGGGACTAATCCATTAGTTTTTGAGGTCACAATCCAGAGCCATCTCACATCAATTGTTGGATCAAAAAATAATATATAAATATTTATCGGATTAAAAAAATCATGGATAATAAACTTAGGAGAATGATAGGGGACCTTTTGGTCGACTAGCCATTAATGCGACTTATAGGCTCGCGAGAAATTATTCATTTTGAACGATGGGTGTACCCACATGATTTTATCCTTTTGAAATATGTGAGCTCCAAAAGGCATCTTTAAGGGTAAGGGAGACTCGACGGACTTATGAACACATGCTCCGAAAGGATAAAATCATGTGGGTACAACCATCGTCTAAAACAGATAATTTCTCGCAAGCCTACGAGTCGCACCAATAGCTGATCGACCAAATGATCCCTTATCGGATTGATATTAGAAGGAAAGCTCGAGGCCTATACTTGGGCTGAGCAAACTCACTCCCGAGCCATACATTTTAACTATGAGCCCTTGGCTTAATACAGGAGGGAGTACTGATAAGATTATTTAGTTTTATATTGATTGAAAGAGTATAAAAATTAAGAGTTCATAAGTCCATCGGATCTCTCTTTTATCTTTACAAACATAAGCTCACATATGAGCCGTATTAATGACCGCCCGACTAAATGGGCCATGCCATCCCATTGGAAATGCCGTAAGCTTACTTAGCAAACACGCCACATTGCAACGGAAGAAACAATGTGTTTCTTCTAATCGACCGCCGCTTCCTGTGTCTCTCTCCCTCTCTACCACCGTGGAAGCCTCGTCCCGGAGTTGCTTTCACGCCATCTCCGTGTCCCCTCCCATCAAGTCATCCACTGTCCTCCACCCCGCACCGTTCACCGCCCGTTGCGCCACGTTTCAGTACGCCATTTGCCCAAAACGAGGGTCCCGGCTCCTCCGGCCAATCACTACTCGACACGCCTTCGCGGAACCTGTTTGCTGGTGGAGGCAATTATATAGAAAAGCAATGCGTATCCAACCTACAGAGGAGATAAGCATGCGAGGTAGGTCTCGTCACACTAGCATAAAATGTTGTGGCAGCCAAAGAATTATCGCCAATATCTTATCGAGTATGGACAAGTAGGCAATTAATTATTTGGAATGGTGTTATAAGGATAGGGATTAGGTTGATCACCATCGAGAAATAAGGTTTTGGATCCTCCATATGGTTGATTGATTGATTGATTCATTCATTCATTCCTCAACAACAATAATTAGTTTATCTTTCATAATTTCAACCACAAATTGGCTTATGATTGCATTGTGGATGTGAAAATTGATACTTGGATTACAAATAAGGAATGGTTTGTAGAGAACACAACCAAGTCTTATTTCATTGGAATTGAGATTTTGACATGAAATGATACATGTCATAAATTTATCTCTAAAGATTACACCCTTTGGATATATTATTTTGATTCAAACCATCACTTTAAACTATTTTGATATGTTTATTTGGCTCCTCATATAAAAATGACAAGCCTATTTAGTTTACTATTTTTAAAATATTTTTAACTCAAATTAATTATGATGGATGTTGAAAATTATATGAAATATGTAGGAACAAATACACTATTTCTAAGCTTCCAAAGGATAAAAAAATGTTATATATCATTATGCCTTTTATATTTATGAAAAACCATATATATATATATATGTATATGATGTGATATATACCATATATTTAAGTGCCCTTTAGGATGTACTTCATGAACATTCATCAACTAAGTCCAAGTTTATTTTAGAATAACTAAATCAAAGTAAAATGCTAAATTTATGTAATCATAGTCAGTTTAAAGATATAATTAATGTAAAAAACTTTAATTTACATTAATATATTTTTTAAAAAAATATTATAATACTAAAATAATTAAGAATGATTCAGATATCTTATATTTGTATATATTTAGTTAATAAATACAAATTACTCTTATTAGGATAACAAATTCCTAAAGACAGTGGTACAGAGAGGATCTTGATATTTTGAGGGATATATAAGTATATAATAATTTATAATGGCAAATAAACTTTTTTTTTGTGAGGATATATATATATATATATAAATAATATCATTTATGGTGTCATATATTTTTATTTTAATATTCTTTTCTTTTATGAACCATATGGCCATCCAAAAGCTGGTGATCAGCCAATAACCACAATTAGATGTTAATCTTTTCATTATCACTTGATTAATATATGCTAAGACTCCTCCTTTACTAAGTCTACTTGATCTTTGTTTTCTTTTTATTTACCTTGCTGCCCTCTCACTTTGTAGTTTCTACACAACCCACCCCCCCTAGCGTTGACCACCACCAATGGTTGACCTTATTATTTTCTCATCTGGATTTTGCACCTCAAGATGACATATTGACCATGTCCATTGTCTCTTGGGTGTTTGAACACTATCCAATGTATCACACATTGACCATGTCCAAATTTTGGTTCTCAGTCTCCAATTGACCAATTGCTCTTCTTCCTTTTCCCACCATACAAAATCTTTATGAGTTCCTTTCTTTTTCTTTTCATTTTAATCATTTATTGGAAAAAGCACAAGTTAAGGAGATAGATAGATTTAGTGTTGTCATACATATATGAATTCTTTTGTTTACAGTGAAAATTATATGATGATCACATAAAGAAAGGAAATAAATATAACATTAATTATCAAGAAAAAAAATCTTAACTATATAACATATTATGACAAGTCAAAATTCACAAGTTGAATTTTATGTTCTACAACAATAAATTCTGAATTCTGAAAGTGAATTCAAGTTCAATAATAATAATAATAATAATATTGCCAAAGATCATAATACAAAAAGGAGTCAAAATTAGTATGAGTTGATTAAATTTTAGTGCCAAAAAATAATTAAAATGGATTGAAATAAAAAATATATAGGGACAAAAATTTCTACATGTTAGTCAATGATTAAAGTGGTATTATATTCACCTAAATCATTACAGCAACAACTAATTATACACTTTAAATTAATCCAACTTTTTGTTTGCTGATTAGCCAACTTTCTTCCACAAATCAAAAAAGTGTTTTTCGAAAATATTAATAAAAAAGAGAGAGTAAAAAAATGTAAGCCCACCCAAAGCCCGCATAACTTTGATATGCGACGCTCATCATTGCACCGCATAGTTCCTCAATGCGACGCCATTATTACATGAACCCCCTAAATGACTGAAACACCCTTATGTCCCTTCTGCTGGTTTTTGGCTTATGGTTTACCAATCCCACGGTGGTCGGTCGGTAATTTTATGAATTTCTTAGTCATTTTAGGTAATTTGATAATTGTCGTTTATAGTTCATTTTATTTATTTATTGTGTGGGGACCTATCTCTACGCTTCCTCCGGTGCTTTCCACCACCCTCGCTTTCATCTTCCTCTTCTGCGCTCCTCCAAATCCCTCGCCTTTGTCTTCCGATTGAAGCAACTCCCCTCCGCTTGCCTCCGAGATCGTCTCCTGTTGCAAGGTCAGCCCTTCGAAATCGTTCCTTGATGTGCCCCCGCCTCGATGGTGCGCGATCCCCTCCTCCCTCTCTGTTGCGGGTTCTCTCTTTGGCTGTCATCGTGTCGATGCATTGTGTTATTTGGGGCCGGTTTTGATCGGTTCCTCGATGACTTGAAGCCTCTTCCTTAATGTTTTTTGATTCTTTTCCCTTGGTTTTAAAGATCGAATTTTTCCTTCCTTTGATAAAGATGTTATACTGGCTCTCGAAACGAATCTTCCTCGATTGCATTTTTTTTTTTTTTGTCGCAGTTGATCTTGGCTTTGTAATCCGAAGGTTGCTTCTTTTCGTTTAATCGGTAAGTCACGTGAGAAAGAAGTCTTCCTTTTCCCCCTTTCTGTGTTGCTGTCGAGTGAGTTGCAACGTCTTGCTGCTTTTTCTTCTTTTTTTCGCTTTTGCTGTTGGAACTGAATTCCTTCTTCGTTTTGGCAATTGAGTTGGTTATGTTGGATTCGATGGACTCGTCGCTCATGCTAAAATCTTGATGTGGTATCGTTGGTACGGCAAAAAGGGGATCAGTCTTGGTCCACCAAATTGAAATAGATTGCACTGTTTTTGATTATTATCGACAGTTTTAAAGCATGCAAGTGAAAAAAAATTATATGAGAGAAATTAATAGTGCCTTAACCTTTTCTTCTTCTTCTTGCTTGACGATGACTCCTTTTTTTTCCTGTTAGAACTAAATTTCTTTTCTTGTTTGGGGAGTTGAGTAGGTTGTGTTGGATTTGATGGACTAATCTCTCGTGCTAAAGAGTTGTTGTATCGTTGGAGCGGTTAAAGGGGATCGTTCTTGATCCATTAAATCGAAATAGATTGGACCCTTTTGTTGATTGAGAACGTTATGTACGGTTTCTTAAGCGCATATAAATGCACAAGATATGTGAATGAGATTACTAGTGTGATTGATGTTTTCCTTTTTTGTATCCCTTATATCTGTCTATATCACACATTGATATGCTGGGTTTGGTAGCTGACTCTATTTCAAATTAATGGATCATTATTTTTTTAGCTTGTACTTTCTATTTTGAATTTATGCTTGTGATTTGGTCACACTGCAGGTCAATTATCCCAGTTCGGACCAACTGGGAAATACTTCCAGATAAATGGACCAAATCTGCTGTAGTTTCAGGGTATCTATTTGGTTGGGCACTTTTTTGGTTGTAGTGTTGGGGGAGGTGTTGCATACTGGTCTTGTTCGATGCAGATGATAATAGTTGATTACATCTTGTGGAGGCTGCCATAAGCATGTCAATCATGTTTTGGGTGATGCATTATCACTCATGTCATGACAGCAGTTTTTTTTACAGTTATGTAAGTACATATGCAATCGGCAATGCCTACCTACAAGTTGGTGGAATTCACTGCGAAGCTGGTACAGAACCTCATATTTTAAGTTCTTTGGGAGTTAAGTGATAAGGTCTTTCTTTTTTGCTGGGAAAGCTTCATTATGGAAAAGTAAGTAAATCACCACTGCATTTTCTTAATCTAATTTTCATGTCAGGCTGGGGCTTATATTGTCATTTGCTGTCGATCTCTTTTAGGTATAAACTGATAAAGGAGATTGGAGACGGAACCTGTGGAAATGTTTATAAAGCACTCAATAGAGAAAATAGTGAGATAGTAAGTGCTGAACTTTCCATCAGATGAAGGCACTTTCTGAGCAACACTCAGCTTACCAGTTATCTTTTATTTTCAGTTGTTTTTTTCCCAATATTACATGGTATATGCGAATCTGCTGTTGGAAATGGGAAATCAACGAAAATGAAACTATTCTATTATTACTGACCGAGAGTCCATTCTTATGAATCTATAACGAAAAAAAAAATTGCTACATCTGATGAACTTGTTGTCGGATAGACCAAACTGAGGAATGTGTTTGGCATGTGTTTTAAAACATGATGAATGGATTGGCATGCAGAACTAAGGATCTAGAGAATTCTTTTGTCTGGGTCATCCAGAACCTCAAACAAATAAAAAGCCTTGGCTAAAGCACAAAAACTGTTAAAGGAATGTTTCATCAAGTACACCACTGGCAGCACCCATTTCCGCTGTTTAGTCAGCTGGGCAGACATACAGAGAGCCGCTACTTGAATGATCTCTCTCTGGTCCTTCATCTCACCATGTCACTGATTCCTTCTGGGGAATACCTTCACCCCTTATTTCCTGGTTGACTCATGATAGACCTGAAAGTAAACTTGGAAATTTTTCTTGATTGCTAGAATGGTTTAGCATCTTGTTTTGTTTTACAATCAGTGTTTTTGAATTAATTTGGAATCATTTTTGTCAGTAACATTTTCAAAATTTTAGATAACTGATATTTCTTTGGTCACTGAATCTAAGAACTTTATGTCAGGTTGCCATCAAGAAAATGAAGAGAAAGTTCTACTTCTGGGAGGAATGCATGAATCTACGTGAAGCTAAGGTGTATCTCATGTTATTTTTTGGAACCTTACCATACTGCTTTTGTGGCTTATTCTGAACTAATCATGTGGTTCGTGAAATTTAAAGAAATTATTATGTTTTGGCAGTCTCTTCGTAAGTTGAATCATCCCAACATTGTCAATTTGAAGGAGATCATTAGAGAAAATCATGAGCTTTTCTTTATTTTTGAACATATGGTGAGTGGTCTACCTTTCATCTTGAAGTAAGAAGAATTATATGTTTGTTTCAGTAACAGGAAGGATATTACCATGATGCTGATTTTGGAAGATGAAAGAAATTGGTTTTGCTTGATCTGGAAACTTCTTTAAATTTTTAGAATTTAGGACTCACAGTGTCTTTTTTTTTTTTATAACTTTTTCACACTGATTAAGAGTGAGAAACAGTTATCATATTATAATAATCTCAAATTGAAATCTTTAAATATCTGAAAGTGTCTGTTTCTAGTCATGTAGTTTATCTATTCTGTTTTTTGACCTTATAACCTTATACAATTTAGATATTCTTCATATCTGTAGTCTATCTCCTTCGTATTTGTAGTCTTTTCGAAATTATGCTTCTACTGCACCCTGTTTCCTGGTCAAAGCTCACACTTAATTAATCGGGCCAGATTGGGCCAATGCACCATGGGTCTGGGTTGAAACTGACATTTTTTAGTTTTTTGTAATGTGTGCAAATACAAGATCTTTTCCTTGTAACAAGATTTGATCAGCCATTACACTCTCCATGATTGTTTTCTTCCAGGAATATGAGGTTATTATGCCAATTGTTATTTGTTCCAATGGACATTATCTGATATGAATACCAAATTTCATCATTTTCAATCTTCTAAATTTCCATTGTCCAAAATCTCATTGCTTTTGAATTAATGTGTCCAGGATCATAACCTATACCAGGTCATGAGAGATCGACGAACTCCTTTTACTGAGTGGGAGATACGGAGCCTCATGTCACAAGTATTGCAAGGTCTTGCATACATGCATAAGAATGGATACTTTCATCGGGATCTAAAACCTGGTATTTGTTCAGTGTCATTTGGTCAGACTATGTTGTTTGCAATCAAAAGCTTATAAGGCACTCATTGCTCTCAGAGAATCTTTTGGTGACTTGTGATTTAATCAAAATTGCGGATTTTGGATTGGCAAGAGAAGTAATGTCAGAGCCTCCATATACTGAATATGTTTCTACAAGATGGTAAAAAAAAGACATTCAGTTGATATAATAAGTTACATTCCAGCAAATGTAAACTGACATGATGATGAGTTGCTGTAGGGTTTATAATTATCTGACTGGTGGTTGATTATTTCTGTCAAGGTATCGGGCCCCTGAGGTGTTATTGAAATCTTCGTCGTACACCCCTGCAATTGGTAGCTAATGATTGTTCCTTGCTGGTTCTTCTCTCATTTGTTTGTTCTTGATTTTTGATTTTTACAATTTGCCATTCTTTGTTGGTTTCATATGTTTTCCATTGATATAAGATCAGTACTTTTCCTGCATACGTTTGACATAGTTCATAAGATCTTAAAATATAATTTTCTCATTTAGACATTGTGTTCATAACTTCATATATGTTGGTCCCTGGAACTTGGTTGCCTAGGTCGGTTTGCTTTTACCAATGAACTTGATAGGATTTATAACCCAGGAAAATCATGAAATATCCTTAGCTAGCTTCTACATTTGTAGTGTCCAAGATTTTTGACCGTTTAATATGTTGAAGAGATACGGTAAGCTTGATTCAGTGGACCAGATTTGGAGTTTCTCAGATAAACAAGTTGTATGAAGTGATCTTTTACTTAATGATTCATTCTTTTGAGTGATCTACATCTCCTTAATAATTTAGCAAAATATTTGTTTCAAAGATCTTTTACCTATTCATTAAGCCACTAAAAAATTGAATTGTACCTAACAGATTGGTACGAGAAAATAAATTTTAGAACATATGTACGTGAATTCTCACTTGCTGATGTCAACATAAACATGTTAAATGGGCAAATTTATTATTTCAACTGGCACTGGTACTCCTATCTCCCTTGTCAAATGAAAAAAAATGTTCTGCAAAGCTTTCTTTTTATGCCTCCCAGTTTGTGAGAAATCCCTCTGAAAGCAAACAATTATTTGTGGGTATTTTAAAAGATATATGCTACTCTGAACAGCATGATCATTACTTTGGGGCTGCTAAGTATATTAATTTTAGCTTTTCATATCCATACTCAACTCCATTGCTGGAGTTGAGTTTGCTTCATCTACATGACTATTATAATCAATTGATGATCTTTGGAATTAGATGGAATAGTTTTATGGGCAATGTCTTAAACCAAACATTGAAGTTCTTTATGCCAAGCATAAAGTATATCAAGGTGAGATTGCCATGCTACATGGGTGCTTCTTGTTCGTATGACACAAATCTACTTGTATCAACAAGGATCGTAACTAGTAATGCATGACCTGCATCCATGTCTCATAATTTTTTCTTCATGGCATTATATGTGGCTGCTAGTTCACAGCAAGACATCCATCCAAAACGTGGAAAATGAGTTCTAGTTGACTCTTTAGTGGCATCTGATAATGTTGTAACATCCACATGTTTGAACCTTCAATAATTCAGCTGACCTTTGTGACATAATCTGCCCAGGGTACATACAAATATAACAGTACATGTAAACAGCTGATTTACGAAGTTCCAAACTGAAATTGTACATACTAGTAGTCAGTTGTTTGCTCTTGAATGGTCATATTTTGAAGTGAATAAGTTACAGATCAATGTTTTTACAGATATGTGGGCTGTTGGTGCGATACTAGCAGAGCTTTTTATGCTGTCTCCACTTTTCCCTGGTGAAAGGTGAAAATCCAAACCTCTATTCTCAAGTAAAAGCAAGCATTTTTGAACATTGATAAATTCTCCAAATGTACACATGGAATTGACATACAGGATGTTGAAAAAAAATGCTTTGTCACTGTTGGTTCATGTCGCCATGTATATCTTATTCATCACTTGGTTTCATTGATAGAAATATTTTTTGTAAAGTGTTGACCTCTAATATCTCTTGGTGCTTTATTTTCTGCATAATTTCTGTCACTTATATAACCCATCGGTGACTCTGCTCTTCATTTTTAACTTTCCAATGTTGTATATCTTCCTGTAAACTACACAAAAATCTTTCTTTAAGTTTTGATTTAAGGCCACTACAAAATTTTTCTGCTTACGAGTACTCTGAAATTTCTTGTATACATGGTCTACTTGATGCACACTAGAACCTGTACATATTTCTGTTACCTGAATGTCCTGTTTAGTTAATTCTCACAATTTTCTGCACAGTGAGATAGATCAGATATACAGAATATGCACCATTCTTGGGACTCCAGATAACTCTGTTTGGCCAGAAGGGATGGTCCTCGAACGATCTGTCTATTTTAACTTCTTTCAGGTGTAAATCTATGTATTTTCCAATATATTTTAGTTCTTCGTTGTGTTCCATATATGATAACTTTGTTTTTCTATCCCATGAAATAGTTCCAGCCTGCCAATCTCTCAGATATTATTCCTAATGCCAGCTTGGAAGCAATTGATTTGATCCTGGTTGGCTCTTCTAATTCTTATTTCCTCTTATGCTTACATTTTATTTATAAGTTCTGGATCATTCTTTTACAGTAATGGTGTTTTCTATTTGCAGCAACTTTGTTCCTGGGACCCACAAAGGCGGCCAACTGCCGAGCAGTCATTACAACACCCTTTCTTCCATGTAATGTCCCAGATACTCGATTGTGCTTTGACTCTAATTGAGACAGCTCTCATCTATGTACGTCCCTTCAGGTTGGCACGTGGGTTCCATGTCCTCTTCAGGATTCTTCTCAACTAAAGAAAAAACAAGCTGGTGAGCTGCCAGTGAAAAATGATTTGAAGGTAATAGGCTTACGCACTGATATCAAACTTATTCACACTTTTGATTTTTGTAGGAGATAAGCCAAAGCTTGAATTGAATCTATGGGATTTTGGCACAGAATCAGATGATTGCTTTCTTGGTTTAACATTAGCAGTCAAGCCTAGTATTCCTGACAGAGGTAATTTATAATAACCCTTTCCTTTCCTCCCAGGTTTTTTTTCCATAATATCTCAGTAGTGATTCTTTGAATTTTGATTTTCAGACAGGGAGGGTATATTATTGACCACTAAATAGAAATCTAGTAGATTCTGTCTAAACTCTATATGTTGATAGTTAACCAGTTTTATGTTTTTACTATCTGATAAATCCAGACATTACTGGGGTGGAAGAGAAGTTCCAAAAATATATTTTTCATTGTGGTCTTCCTATGATTTTTCTTTCTAGTGACTTAAGGGCTTAGTTCCTAGAAAGTTTGTGGATATTTTTCATCTCTGCCTTGACTCCTATTGGAATTAATTTGATGTAGCTTGTAATTTTGTTTGTTCATCTCTATTAAGTTATTGTGCTTGTGCCTCAGTTCTAACTACTTTTATCTTTTTAATTTTCTTGCAGAGGTTGGAAACCATGTTTTGCAACAACCAAGAGAGGTAAATAAGCAGCAGCTGTGCTAGACATATACAAGTTCATGCATGCACTCAAACAATGCAAACATGCATGCTAGAACAGATATGTATGATTACTAAAAATATCCATATGCTGTCTTCTGATCAACCATCATTTCTGCAATTTTTTCACATGCAGGACTTCTTGTTTTACACCAGATATCAGGACCACTCTAGTCAATCAGGTTACTCTCACTTCTGATTGTGTTATGTGCAGATTACTCTGGCTAATAATTGGTAGTACAAGTCAATGAAATCACGAAGGAGTGGTTTCAAAAGCTCAAATGGGGATGTGTTGGTTTTTTGGAACTTTGTTTTTGTTTAGAGAAAGTGCAACAATCTATTATATATGGATACTCTCTCTTTGGAGTATTTGCATGCTTGTGTAAACGAGCAAGTATGCTAATATGGGCATCAACTGGAAAGCCTCTTTATGGCTTCTAGGGCTGCCGAATTTATGCAGGAAGCTGAGGATATGTGGATTTGACTATTTGTCTGTGTTGAAGTCAAATTTAGGGCCACAAATCTTGTTTTTCATGGCTTCTATGAATTGGACATGGTTACTCTAATGATAATAAGTGAATGAAAGTTGGATCTTGTTCTTAGCCATATCATTCGTGCCCTATATTTATTTTATGGCTTATCTTTTGGTCTCTCTCTCTCTCTCTCTCTCTCTCTCTCTCTCTTTGTCCTTTGGTAAACAGCTAATGCTTCACCATTTCTTTCCTATTTTACATTGATCAACAATTCTATTATATAATTTGCAAGTATCCATTTGAAGCCACTTTCGTGTCATCTTGATTACTAGAGTATGAAGAATTACTGTGTCATCGTTGTGTCCTTGAGCCTGTCTTGGCCAGATTGAACTTCGCATTGCTATAGTCAATCCTTTTCTTCACCTTCTTCAGCTACATTGTTTGTCGTCAGATCATGGCCCTTGACTGCTTGCTCTGCAATGTAATGATCCTTTGAAATTTTTTCTGCAAATATTTGCTTTAAGGAATTTTTGAGTATTCAAATTCCATCATTGTCAATTGGGGGGTTGTTGTTGGTCAATTTCTTTTGAACATCCATATATTTGTTAATTGGTTCATGTTATCTTATGCTTTGTTTATGGTATAATTATTTAAGTTATGCACCTTTTTTAATCAGTCCTTACTTATCATGGGCTTTATGTACTTGCAATTTTACTTTGAATGGAATTGGCTACACTTATTTTGTAAATTTTAGGAGGATGTTCACTTGGTTCTTTTTTCTTGATCT
The DNA here is from genome assembly GCA_004837865.1 of Musa balbisiana. Classification (NCBI taxonomy): domain Eukaryota; kingdom Viridiplantae; phylum Streptophyta; class Magnoliopsida; order Zingiberales; family Musaceae; genus Musa; species Musa balbisiana. Next base: position 916,115 of record CM017195.1, read on the forward strand.
GGTTCAGTCTTTTGGCCCTTGTTATCCTCAGATCACAACATCAATGATGTTAGAAACATATCTTCCTTGCCATCACCATACATGCTAAGCAGGTACGTTCTTATGATTGTAATTTCCAAGCACGATATGTTTGAATGTTGGTCTGTATGCTTGATTAATTGGAAAACTGGTTCTTGACTTGCTTGTTCTTAGCCAAGCTTCCTTAATGACGGTTGGCGTTCCAGAATCATCCGCATTCGCGTTCCCTCCAGTGCAGCCAAACCTACTGGACAACAGTGCATTTGGACCAATGATGTCTCTTTCTTCGCCCATCCAGCATGGTCGCTTGTTCGAGTAACCACCTTTTGGACATTTTTTTTTCTCTTTCTTCATCTTTTTTTTTTTTTACAATTATACAAAAGATTGGCATTTGAGACGGTCAAATAAGCGGATGAGTAGGTGTGGAAACTGTTGATGTAGTTTGCTATTTTTGTAGAGAATGATCTACAGAATAAGAGACCCTTCTGTACATATCAGTGAAATATAATGGAACTGTGACAATCTGATGAATGATAAGAAGAAGATTCATGTTGGACCTTAGATGTGTGCTCTTTTCAGTTCTGTGGTTTCTTTAGATGCTTTTGAGCACATTTCTACTGGTTTATGTACAATTAAATTGCCAAAGTAGTTTCATCAATGGTGATTGTGCCTTTTCACATCCTGTGAATTCTACCAACAGATTTGCATGTCAGGATTCAACATTTAGTGGCATGTTTCAGCTGTGAGTTGGTCCACGTAAAATTAACATGAATTTGTGCTTCTATCATATTTTATTTTTAGGTGGCAAAACATTGAGGTCTTCATCCCTGGGTGGATCATCACATCACCCTGAGAAATCATCTTGGTCCATGAGGAAAGCATCAACAGCTAGCTTTCAGCATCAGATCTGTCTTCCATAGGATTATGGAGGATGTTACTACTACCAACATCCGGAGAGACCCTTGGATTGAACTTGTAGCCTACTCTGATGGATGTAGGTGAGATGACCAACTACACATTTGTTTGAATGTTCACGGTTGGATAGGTACTGTCTGTACTTGATTCTTTTTCCATGGTTTGCTGGCTGAGAGGAATCATAGGATTCATATTCCCAGTAGACCTTATGATGATTTTTGGATTTAGTGACCCAAATTCTTTGGGCTTATTGTCTTCGGATGATGCCTATCAGTTTATGAATGTTTCGAGTCTTAGAACAGGAAAGAGGTTTGGCAGGTTGGAAAATGATATGACAGCTTTCGTCACTTTTTTCTATGGAAATGATCTTGGAGTCAGGAAATCTCCTTCTCGATCTCGAGCTGATGACGAAGAACCAGGTGACGAGGCCTCTAATTCAACCTGACCCGACACTCACTTTCGTCACTCGAGTCTCCACGTGTGTAATTTTGTGTATTCGGGATCAGACCAAACCGTGTTGACACCTAGACCAGGACATAAGGGTTCACCAATAATGTTATTCACCTTGATTTCTAACTCGACACTCACGATTTCTAGCTCACAATCCGGTAGTGGCTGAAGGCAAGGTTGTACCGAGGTCTCAAACATGCTGACTCTATGAATCGGAGGAACATCTTAGTCTACACTGACTCCTTATCATTAATCAACTTGATCAGTGGAACATCTTAATCCACTCTATGAGCCTTGCAGCTCATCCCACCCTCTTGTTAAGTTCTTTTGATGTTTATAAAAATATTTACTTTAAACAAAAAAGAAAGAAAGAAAGAAAGAATCACAACTTTTATTATCATTGAGCTTTTTACAAAATGATATTATTTTCAATAATTTTTTTATTTTTAAGAAAAAAAAGGAACTCGAGCAATCATGATATCAAATCGTAATTTTAGTTTTAATTTTTTTAATCAATTAATAAATGATGTTTGCATAAATTTAGTCAAATTTTTGTCTTAGAATTTTTCTTTTACACTTGGGTTTGTTAGAAAATAAATAGATAAATAGATTGTAGAAGTTATTGATCTTATTAACACATTCCTCTCCTATTTATACAGATTAGAAGGGAGAATTATCCTCAACAATTCAGAGGATTTCTCTCAACAGAATAGAGAGATTTCCTCAAACAGTTAGGGAAATCTCATCTAGGTTCACATGTTAAACTAATTTATCATATAATGATGGATTAATTTTATTTTTACTAATCTAAATATCTAATTACTTCAATAGCTAAGCACAGACTTAAGCCTTGTAGAACTCATCAATCCACTAATCATTTTAGCTTGCCAAACATACCACATGGGTCGTCATGAATGGAATTCCCATCGAACAGCCAGGCAAGGCAAAGGAGGTGGGTGAGTTCAACTCACTCTCCACAATCCCATCGCTGTATCCATGGCCAAGAAAAGGTTGACAGCGAGAGAGAGAGAGAGAGAGAGAGAGAGATATGCATGTTTAACGACCTCCATTAATGTGTGCCACGTTTGCATCAACACATTACATTGACCTTCAAAACAGAGGCCATGCATCACCCTTCATTACTGGTTTGGCCAATGAGACCATGGGAAGATGGATAAGCTAATTAATGAGACCGACATGACACTTAAGTCTCATGTGAGATTAGAAGCCATTTCATATAAATGTTGTAAGTCATATACATAAACTGGGAGATGTCTTATCTATTGAAGTTTTGTGTCTTTTATTGAATAAACATGTTTCTTGATGATAGACAAGACATTCTTTTCTCATTTTATACACTCAAAAATTTTGATCCCTCTTTCTCCACCTATAGATTTCGATATGTTGTCTGCATGTCTTATGTACATCAAAACCAAAGGGATTAATATTTTCAATGGATGAAGCTTTACATGTTCTTAGTTTTAACTATTTTATGGAAATCATTAGGTTTCTTTTCTTTACCAAAAGGTAAGCCATTTAGACAAGAATTATTCCCAACTTGTTACTGTTATTAGTTGAGATTCTTACCATCACTAAACTAATATTTTGAAGTATAAAAAAATATATATATATCAAATAATAGATTGATGTTTTCTATTTTCTAAATGGTAAATAATTACTTACTTGATTGGCTTTTCTCTTTCTCATCATCAGTCTCCTGCAATCCCTGCAGAGAAAGGTCACATTCATCTCAATTCAATAAATCCAGCATCTCTGACAGGTGTAGTTTGTGGACTGGCTTTTAGGATTGATGCATTTGTTGCAGCTATGTCTACTGTTCTTGCTGATCAAAGCTTCTCTCTCTCTCTCTCTCTCTCTCTCTCTCTTCTGAGGGATAATCTAGTGTTACAAATTTGCTGCAGAGTTCTGAAGCATCATGAAGTGAAAATATTTAGCACAATTCTATCTGTTTTAATAGGAAGAATCCTTCTGCTGGTGCCAGTAATGTCAAGATTTCTGGACATCAACTTCTTTCTTTTCTAATGCAGCAGACTCAAGCTTTTGTTCCAATAACTTCCAAGTCAGAGAATTTAATTGTAGGACAACATGCATCAGAATTGAGGGCAAAAAATTTACATTGATCAGCCTCATACCTTGCAAATATACAGAGCTTGGTACTAGGTTTATTATTATTATTTTCTACAACAAATATCAGAATAAATTCTTTATTAGAGAATAAGAACAATCAAAAGCAGATGAAAAGACTTGGAGAACATTGCAGATTGCATAGGAAATTTGGTATACTAGTCAAACCTGTTCAGAATAAGGAGTACAAGTGAAGGTGGTGTTTGAGGCTCAAGATCTCAGTTGCACTCCATTCAGTATGCTAAATTTGAATGCAATCATTCATGTAAGTTTAGATGCCAATCCAAAAAACATTCCCTGCAGCTAATTTGGATCCACCACCTGCCTTTCTAGTAAAAAAAAAATATATATATATACATATATACTTTGAATTGCAGGCCATAATTAGTGAATGCCAATCCCAGTCTTACACAAGTAAAAATAGCCTACCAATTTGGAAATGCCAACCTCATCATTTTCATTCCCAATGTTAATTGGCATAAACAATTGTTTTATTGTCTCATACATATTATGATCTGATACAAAAAGTAGAGAGGATCATATGAACATGTTATAAATGAAATAGAACTGTGTAGATTTACATCCAACAGCAAAATCTCTTCTTCTTCTTCTTCTTCATCTTCTTCAGCAAACAAACTCAGTAGAGCACTAAATTGAAGGAAAAGAAGTAAAAGAAAGAGAAACCATGAGAGCCATTCTTGTTCTGTCTTGGCTTCTCCTCCCATTTCTTATCCCTCGACACCATCATCTTCTTCATGGCCATTATTATCACTAATCTTTTAGCTAATATTGCTTCTGGTAATGATGAAGATTAATCTGTGATTAAGTAACATTACATATGATCACGCCGACGCTGCCGCCCCCTCTTCTTCCTTCTCCTCCTCTCCGGCGTCCTTGTCGACCACTTTAGGAGTCTGTACACCGTAGTACTCGACGTACCACTTCACGAACTTCCTCAGCCCGGTGGCGAGGTCGGTGGTCGGCCGGTACCCGAAGTCCGTCTTAGCCAAGCTGACATTGGCGTGCGTGAAGGGCACGTCGCCGTTCTGCGGTAGCGTGACGACGTTCTTCTTGGCTTTCTTCCCAAGCAGGTGCTCTAGGATGCCTACCATCTCCGCCACCGGCACCGGAGAGGTGTTGCCGAGGTTGTATACCCTGAGCTGGGCCGGGCCCCGCTTCTTGCCTCCGCCAGGGACGCCCGTGCTCTTTTTGGCGGTGTTGAGGGCGCCGAGGCAGCCCTTGACGACGTCGTCGATGTAGGTGAAGTCGCGTTGCACGGCGGTGCCGTCGGGCATCCGGAAGAGGGTGATGGGCTTCCCGGAGAGGATGCTCTTGGTGAAGGAGAAGTAAGCCATGTCGGGACGGCCCCAGGGGCCGTAGACGGTGAAGAAGCGGAGGCCAGTGATGGAGAGGCCGTAGATGTGGTTGTAGGTGTGGGCGATGGCCTCGCCGGCCTTCTTCGTAGCGGCGTAGAGGGAGGCGGGGCGGTCGGTGCGGTGGATCTCGGAGAAGGGGGCCTCGGTGTTTAGTCCGTAGACGGAGGAGGAGGAGGCCCAGACGACGGCTGGCTGGGGGTCGGCGTGCTTGGCGGCGACCTCGAAGAGGGAGACGAGGCCGGCGACGTTGGAGGCTACATAAGACTGGGGGTTGCGAGTGGCGTAGCGGACGCCGGCCTGGGCAGCCAGGTGGAGGACGTGGGAGAAGGGAACAACGTCGAACAGCTTCGCGAGGAGGGCGCCGTCATTAATGTCGGCCTCGAGGACGAGGACGCCGTGACTAGAGAGGAGGGCCTGGCGGGATCGCTTGAGTGCGGGATCGTAGTAGGCGTTGAAGTTGTCGAGGCCGACGACGCCGTCGCCCCGCCGCTTCAGCGCGAGGGAGCAATGGGTACCGACGAATCCGGCGGCGCCGGTGACGAGGACGGATAGGCCATCGGGGCGGCGGGGGGCAGCGGAGCGGCGGACGTCCCGCTCCCAGTTGCCGCCACCATAGGAGCCAGAGGAGAGGAGACTGCGGTGGTTGGAGTGAGGAGAGGAGGAGGAGTAGTGGGAGCTGGAGAGGAGGAGAGGAGGAGGAGGGTAATGGAGGAGGAAGAGGAAGATGAGGATGAGGGCGGCAAGGATGGTGGCGCGGAAGAGGAGGTGGGAGGAGGCGGCGATGAGCTTGGCGCTGCTGACGCGGCGGAGGAGGTAGCTGTTGTAGCGCTCCAGCTTGGAGCTCTTACTCGTGTCCGGCGGAGAAGCCATCATGTAGTATCAGCGTAATATTGACAATTGAATTAGCGCCCTCTCTATCTCTCTCTCTCTCTCTCTCTGTGATGTTGAGATGGGTGCTGGAGAAGGAGGAAGGAAGAGAGAGGAATATAAAGAAGCAAGTGAGGTGGGCTGTGTGCGTGTGAGAGAGAGAGAGAGAGAGAGAGAGAGGTGGTGGGAATGGGGTCGAGAGTGAGGTTGGCGTAGGTTGGATGCCACTAGCTCTCACTCCCTTTTCTTATTCCGTTGCCTTCTTCCTCTCCGTCTTTATCATTTGCATGTGCATGAGAGACGCATTGGACCAGCCATCTCATTATTGTCTATTACTGTTACTTCTACAGAGGTGGAAGATGACAGGTGAGAACGGAGACTGTATCTGATAATACATATACAGCATCTATGCATCACATAAATCCAATCACTTCAAGCTTAACAATGCAATGTCTTTTCATACTTGTCTGGAGCAGTATTAAGGATCTTAATTACCTTAGATAAAGGACAAATATATTATTATTATTATTATTATTATTATTATTATTACAAATCTTAATTTTTTAGGATTGGTTAAATAAATTTTTTTATTGAGATCTATAAAAAATTATATATAAGATCTTTTTTAAGTCTACTTCTATCTCTTTTCGTATTAATAATATTTATTATTTTAACCTTTTTTTCTACTGCATCTCAATATATCCAAAGCATATACTCATATCATATTATATTTTCTTTACTTTATCCTCTAAATATCAAATTATTATGAATAAAAATAATTTTTTTCTATCTTTTATAGTAACTCCATATATCTGTCTTAATATTCTTATCTCGATAACACAAGTTTTTTATATATTTTTTTTAAATACCTAACACTAAGATGCATAAACCATTATTGGTTTTATAATTATCTTATAATTTTTTTCTTTTAATCTCAAATCACACAAGACTTTCTTTTAGTTTCATATCACATAAGGCTTTTAATGTCCTTCATAATTTTAATCATTCTAATTTTTACTCTATGAATAATATATTTATCAATCTCTCTATTTTATTGAATAATTATTCTAAAATATCTAAAGCTTTTAATTATGTGATTTTTTAACTTTTTGATTTAACTATATTTTATATTTTATATATTCAGTCTTAATCCTACTTTAGTTTCTAAGACTTATCTTTGTAACTCAAGTTTATAATTAATTTCATTTAAACTTTTATCAACCAAGATAACATCATCGAGAGATAATATACATCAAGAAAATCTATCATATAAGTAACTAGTAGATTCATCTATTATCAATATGAAAAGATAAGAACTTTATAATATAAGTAATTAGTAAATACATTTAGAACCCACCATAATAAATCTCTAGAAACCGTATCATAAACTTTCTCTAAGAAAATACAAACTATATGTAAATCTTTTTTATATCCACATATATATATTAATTATCTTAATAAATTAATTATTTTTTAAGATAAACACAAACATAAAAGCCAGTAACTACAAGACAATATCAAACATGGATCATTGTACAATTATAAAGGACATAATATTAATTAGTCAACTGTTAGATGGTATTATTGCCTTTCAAGCCTCCTAAACATTAGTTATGCTACTTATCTTGAAGTCACTGTATTAAATAATATAATACAAAAAACGCTAATGCTATTTCGGTCCAAAGAAAACAACTTATATGCTTTGAAATGGGTAATTTTTCTATAAAATACTTATATTTTAGATATTTTCCAATCGATATCTTCCATTTTATTTTTAAAATAATATTTACAAATTAAAAAAAATATCTAAATTACTCTTCAAAAGTTTTTTTAGTCTATTATAATGTTTTTATCTATTATAATGTTTATTGTTTAGTAAAATTATATTTCAAAAGTCCATTGAATATTCTATATCAGATTTATTGTTTTAATATTTTAAATATCTATTCAAAAGTGAATACATATATTTTATTTAAATTAGTAAGTAAATAAATAAATGAATGTATGAAAATTTTACATGGTCCAAATATATAATAAATAAAAAAATATAACCATATAAATAAATATAAAATAATTTTTAAAAATAAATAAATAAATAAAATCTTATCTTATAAAAAATATAAATCACTTTAATAATTTTAGATAAAATCATCTTAGTTGGCATCTCAACTAAGATGCTAATTCTACTACAGAGGTAATATCAATATTTGAACATTTTCAATGTAGTAATATATGATTTAGTAATATAGTTTTGGTTCTGGTTCTTAAAATTATTATTATTATTATTATTATTATTATTATTATTTATTTAATATTTTTATTTCTTTCTCGTAGTTCGAAATCAAATCAAAATCATCTTGATTTTGTCTGGAATAATCATGAAACAATTCAAGTCTAATTGGGTCAAGACTAAGTTTATGTTATTCATGAAATTATTTTATTCCTCAATTCAAATTTCATATTAAAAATATACAAGATATGTTATATTTAATTATGGTAATTTTCTTTTCAAAGGCGTGTGAACCCATCAAAAGTATGTGTATGTCTCGGAACAATTCAACAGCTGATTGACTACATGAACAAATCAATGTCTTCGATCCAACCAAAATAATACCCAAATGGAAAGAATAAATACTCCCATGCCATAGGGGATGCATAGTTTAAGCAACAACTGATCATAAATGAACCACCTACTAACATTCAAGTCTCATATCTTCATATCTTGGGAATCAAAATAGCTTAAGATATATTGATATTTTCTCAAAATGATGGTAGTAGATATATCGGTATTTTCTCATATACACACATACATACATATATATATTTTTTGTTGAGATGGAAAATAATTACTTCTTATAATTCTATAATTATTGATTTAATTTAAAAATATTTTCTTGAGGTGTCACTCTCTCAATAAACGCTTTGTGATTAATTGAACTCCACGAGTCGAACCTCGATTCATCGAAAGTAATGATCATACGAGCACTCTAAATTTCTCTTGCGTGAAGACAGCTTAGACGAGGTTCTTTCCAGCTGAGAACAACAAAGAGAGTACTGAAGATTCATAAACCGGTGCTCTGTGATCATTCTTTACTGATGCCGTCTTTCTGCATGCTGAGAATGATAAGCTTTTTGCCCACTCTGCAAGCTGGTCGGATTGCATCTCTCTTTACTCCTCGCTCTCCTGCAGCGTCGCACCGTGTGACCACCATTATTGCACTCACTCTAACCGGCTGTTTCCTTTGGTACGTGTTGCTTGCCACATACTTGACATGAAATATATCTCACAAAATGAGGAACTAACTAACTATGTGTGCAAGTCAAAAGCTTCAATGTATTGTAAGATTGGATGGATAGAAGAGAAGGCATTAGTATTAATGTTTCATCTTATAATTATATATATATATAAGACATTAATATTTGAAAGCTTACTCTATAAATATTTTAGACTTCAAATATTAGTTTAGTGGAGTCATAGTGCATTTATTTCACTTATAACCCGAATCCATAAATAAAACTGAGCATACTAATTGGTGGACTTACTTTATCAACTTAATTATAAACTTTTTATTTTATTTTAGCAAGTAATAAGTTATTCTAAAAAATTTATATAGTATCGAAGTGAGCATATAATGCTCAGCAAACATTAATATATCCATGACAAAAGAGAACAGTTTCAAATAAACAATATATCAAAATACATGGTAAGGATATAAAATTTCATAGATAGTCACTCATCGAATGTAGAATTACAATATTATTTTAGTCGAAGCAATGTTTTATTTATAATAAGGGAGTAAAGATTAATTAGAGCATATCAATGACATATGAAATATTTTAGAGCATGTAAATGACGTTTGAAATATTTTAGAGCTTATTAATGATATATGAAATATTTTGAAGTATATCAATGCGTATGAAATATTTTAGAGCATATTAATAACATATGAAATATTTTAGAGCATATAAATGATGTATAAAATGTTTCGAAGCATATTAACGATGAAAGAAAAATGTTTTGGAGCATATCAACGGCATATGAAATATTACAGAATATATCAATTATGTATGAAATGTTTCGAAAACATATCAATAACAAATGAAATATTTCATAATATATCAATAACATAAAAGATATTTCGAAATATATCAATGAACAAATATGAAACAGAAGCTCAAATATCGTATTTGACGTTGCATTCGTTTTATTCTTATCCAAAAATATACATATATATTAGAAGAGATAACACAATGCAGAAACGTTGTCATATGAATTTTTTACGTCCAAAATCATTGGTCTGATGTTGATATTCATAATTTACTTATTCTAAAATGTTTTAGGTGTCAATAAATTACTTGGTGAAGAATAGATTCAAAATCCACCATAAGTCTTGATGAGGATAGTAATTATGATAAGACCCCCGTGACGTCAACCGACGCCCCGCGTCTCTGATGGGCTGACAACGTCAGGCCAGCATGGGCCGGAACGCCAGCCGAGGCCCATTAACGATCGGTCAGACTCGCCTCCTCACGACACGCCAGCGGTAATGTCAGACGTCATCAGGGGTACGACCCTGCCCCCAACAGGCAGGCAGGGGCATCCGGTAACACTCAAGCTCTTTATAAATACACTAGCGTTCTAAGACACCAGGGGAGGAGAAAAACCACTCTTCTCTACATCACTAACTTGACCGTCGGAGGGGTCGAGCCGAGCTTCCGACCCGACCTGTGTGCAGGGACGAGGACGAGGCGTGTCGCCGGACTTACAAGCGTGGAGCCCTTTCTCGGAGGAAACAACGCCCCCTTTCCCCGGCCGTATCCACCAGCGGGTCGACGACCTCTATCGCCCCGAGGAACCACCCGGGAGATTCCCTCCATTCGGACCCAGGACAAGCCACGACGGCCCCGAGGTCACGACATAAAGTTGTTTACCCAACAAGTCTGACTTAGTCTTTGCCATATAAAGAGCACACCGTAGATATAGAATAAGATAGTGCATTGGAAATCCAGCTTTGACAATCTTGATAGCTGAAATAATTCAGAATATAGAGTGCAGAGGTGAATCATGCGCTGATGTGAAAAAGCATTGCAAATGCCTCATCCAATTCATTAGAATTCTTGAATCTAGCAATTATTGCTATTACAGAGACAAGAGGAAGTTGATAGATATATATATGGATTTACGTGCAACAGGAAAAGACTAACAGATAGCTTGGATCGTCCTTAGTTTGCCAATGGCGCCACACATTTCTTAGCTTAACGAAGGTGAAAGAATTAAAGCTGAATATAAGAAGCAGTGTTTGCGTACATCCTTGACCGCAGTTCATTCCTTTTCAGGTTTTCGCCCACTTCGTTCCCCGGTGTGGTGGTGTATGTCTCCACGATGGGATTCTCTCAAGGCATTGGCCATTCCCAGACGCCAACGAACGGGTCAGACGTGTTAGAAAACCGGCAGCATTAACTGCAGTTCATTCATCGGGGTGTCCTCTCGATTCGTTGGCACAGCCGCGGTAGTCAGTGGTGGCGTCCTGCCAAATTCCGGTGGCTTGTCAACATGAAGGGTGCAACGTTGCCGAATCCACTCGTCTCAACACTTCAGATTGAGTGTGATTTGACCAAATCCCCTTTTTAATGTGGTGTTGGTGGTTGATTCTTCACATAATCTGTTTACAGAGTGAATGTACAGAAGCCAGAAAGTTGCAAGTACTTTTTCTCACTGGTTTGACTTGGATGTTGACGTGGATTTCCTGCATGTCAAACATGAGTACGAATGGCAGGTAGAAAGTAAATATTATTTATTTATACCAATTAAAAAAGAACCATAAATTTTAGAAATTTTAACTAAATTTATAATCTAAAATTTTGCATCAAAGAATATGAATATCTGAGAGTATCAGTTTGAGGTTATCTAATAAAATTATAATTTTCTAACTATTTGAGGTCGACTATATAAATTTTTGATAGTCCTTTTACTTAAATTAAAAATATATAATTTTTGATAGTCCTTTTACTTAAATTAAAAATATATAAATTTTTATTTATAATTTTTTATTTCTATGTCGATTGATTATCAAATCAATTTTTTTTCTTTTAGATATGATTATCAAATCATATCATTACTCATCGTCCAAAAAAAAAAAACTAATATCTATGTTTTTATCCTAGATATGCAAAACACAATAATGTCCTAAATCTAGGAAAAAAACAATAATCTTATGAATATTACCATTCCCAAAAAAATCTTCATTTGCCAGCCCACAGCTAACCCAAATCTAATAATAGGACAAGGCATCTTGGCACACCAGAATCTATTTCTCTCACGGTTGTCGGGCACCAAACTCTCGGACCACTTGCCATGCCACAATCGACACTGACTCCTTCCACTATATTTGATCCACCTTAACGAATTAATTAGAGAGGAAACAAGTTTTCCGGACCATTGAATTGACTGAACAACTTGCTGCCTCTCCCATATGCTCCATCTGATGATGGATCTATAGAAGTTTCAGTACTGATGGAATAAGACACCTCAACCCACTAGACCAGATTTAAAAGAGCATAGTTTCGAAACCAAAGTTTATTACCCCATGATTAACTTTTAATTTGATTTATTAATGACAGCTGAACTTTGCAATCCCAATAGGCAATTTCTTCCCCCTTTGTTTTTTGTTTTGTTTTAGCTAAGATAATCTTTCAATTTGATCTGATATTTCTGCTGTCTTTGCTTATTAATGACATATACTTTTTACATGATCTGTATTTACATGTTGATGTGACATTAAATGTCATTCACCAATTCATTTTTTCAAACATATGAAGCCTCAAAATCAAATGACATGTACTTCTTTTTGGTGCACTTGTTGACATGATTTGTTTGTAGTCTAAAAGCCACTTAGGTTAACGCAAATCTTAAGGTGCCACTAATGCCAAATTAGTATCCATTATCACCCAGTTGGAGCTTCAGATCACAGATAAACTACTATGAACACCGAAGTTTGTAGAAGAAAGGAAAGCAGTGTGAATCAAAGCAAAAGCAAGAAGGAAGAATCAAAAGAAGTCGATAGCCTCAGGTGATGCCACTCTACTGTGAGTTGGCATGGGACACACCACTAGATTCTCGGACACAGGAGGAGACTTAAAAATGTCTCTTTGTGATATCAGTGCTCTGTCGGTAGAGAATGCAGAGCCTTGGGACCTCAAATCTGCCACTCGAGAAGTCCACAAACATACAAATGCAAGCCTCAGATAAGTCGTCGGAGTTGGACTATGGCAGTATGAGAGTTGACAGAGGAGGAAGCTGAGGCTTTTGTACCTTACTGCACATGTTGTCCAGGAAAAGGTGAACTGCAGCTGCTGATTAAAGAAATCAGTACTGCACATGCCCCAAACTCTCGGTTTGTGGAGGAATTGGACAAAACGAAGACAACCAAAAGCTCCTGTTCTTCCCAAGGCTTTCCTCCCATCAGTTGCTAGCTAAATTAATCCTCCACATGTTCAGATCTTTCCTTCTGGATTTCCTGTAAAAAGAGCTTATAATTTTGTAGTGGAACATGAACAGAAGTTTCTGTTAAGAACCCAACAATGAAAAGAGTCACAAATGGGATTAGGATGTTGGCCACTTGAGCATGGAGAATAGTCACAATCATCTGTGTCTTTTGATGGAGTCATAGGCTCCACTTCTGTGGTTGGTGTGGTAAAGGTGATCCAGATTGGGTTGTGCAACCTCTATGGCAAGCATTTGGGTTCCTTCTATGATTCTAAACAAGAAGAATCTAAGAATGAGGTAGACTGTTTTTTAGTAATTTTAGATGAAGCAAGATTTTTATCTCAAGATCTCTTTACCCAGATAGGTATTTACACCATCAAAATTTGGACAACTGTCTGTTCTTCTTGAGAACAAGAGCTGCAAGTACTCAAACTTAAACCTCATCAAGAAGAGGATGGATGATACCACTAGGTTGACTCTCTGTGGGCTAATATTGTTGCCCTTGTGTTATCTTTAATGTTAGAGGTAGATAAAGTTTCTCCTTGAATCATATATAAGCTTCCTCCTTGGAAACTCTATTAATGCAAATAATACTTCCTTCAGAGCTCTACTCTACTGATGCATGCTGAATTATGTGCCAAATATTTGTTTACAGATTTGGCAAGTACTGACCTAGTGGATACCACATGCAGCAGAAAGCTTTATGCTTCAGTAAGACATATCCTAACATGGGTCATTTGACACATACATCTGGGGAAGGAAATCTACTTGCTTATTTGGTCATCTTGTCAGGTTGATCATTGTGCTTCTTGCTTGTTTGGAGCAAGGAACTTCACTTTAATCTCCAAGACAATTTCATATCCTCCTCAACCATAATCCTCACACAACCTGTGATATATCATGTATCATGCTATTTCATGTCCACCTCCTAATGGCTTCACAGCACCCCCATCCTTCACTACTACAAACTTAACTTCAACTCTTATCTACCTGAAATGTGCATTTCTCATCATTAACCCCAATAATTTAAGGTCATCAAGATGTACCAGCCACCAACCCTCCTAACAGCTATTTGGGTTGGTCCTTATGAGGCTGCTCTAATTTAGGCACTTGAAAAGTGTTTGCAATCAGATAAAAGCATTCTAGCTGAAATCTGTAGGAATGCCACTCAACACAACATGGAGTAGAACAAAAAATAGCACCAATTTGGCAAGTAATATCATTCTATTCCAGTAAAATGACCAAAGGAAAATAGTTGTCTGTTCTCATCACTTCCAGTGAGTAATGATATAAGAGGAAAGCAACCTTAAAAATTAAATGTAATAACTGCACTTGTTCTCATCATCTCAACAACAACAACAACAACAAAAAGATAATACTTGAAAAGCATGAAAAGAAAAAGACTTAGGCACACACTTTTGACAGCATAGAATGACACTCTGTTATCTGATGGAAGGCCCTATTGCAAGTGTAGATTTCTGCAGAAATTTCAGTATTGTTTCAGAGCTTTGATTGTGTCAGCAATGTGTCTATCAAGTAACTGACATCAACTAAATTATTGTGTAATGATGAATATAACCATTGACAAGGTGCAAATTTCAGATGCAGTGTGAAATATTAGCATATCCCCAGTCTAACAGAACAGGAGTTCAGAAGAGTCGTCTCAAGCCCTATCAATCCATATTTGAAGCCAAAAACAGAGAACTGAGTACGGTAAGAGATATTTATCCCCAAATAAGCTAACATATTCACATTCGGTACAAATTTAAGATGCACAATTCATCTTCAACACCCTTCATCTCTCAGCCAATATGGAGGAGAGGTCCATAATCTGATTAAATGGGCCAATATTTGCAATAAACAGCACAAAATCAATGAACCAGACTTGTCAATTTAGGCAAGGTTTATATCTATCAATTAGTTCCAAAAAGATAAATAGCCAAAATAAATATTAAAGATCTACAGTGAAAATTTCAATGAAACAGAGGTAATGTGCAAGGACTCATGAACATTGACTACCTGTAAAGAATGTATTTGCCATTTTATTAGCAGAACACGATACTGATATTCTAATGCTTCAAGTAGGATTCAAATGAAAGTGAAGCTTCAGCTTGCCAAGGTTAAGTTCTATAACATATTCAAACCTTTTGAATCAAAAAATTCTGAGATCAGAGACTAAATAAGGTAGCTTGAAGATCTATCTCACAGATAAATGCTAAGGCACAAGAAACTAATATCATCCCAAGGAGAACTAAAACATTTGGGGATTCCCAATGCAGCAGCATGGAACAATAAGCATGTTCAACACTGCCAGAAACATAATTCATAGTAGAAGATTACATTCCTTAATTGGGAAAATGACATATCATTGTAAACAAACTATAGAAGTCAAATTAGCCAAAAAGATCGAGAAAGTCAAGAAATATATTTGTTTTGTTCAAAACACAGTTCTAAGAGCAGATAAGCATAACATGTTAAAAGGAAGAAGATAAGAAAAAGATAGCATCAATTGCAATAACCACCAAATCACCGAGAATCCATAAAACACCAACTAGAAAATCCATCTTTGAACGATGAATAAACTAACATTTTGATCCCAAAGGATGGATCGTACAATAAGACTAATGAAAATACAAGAAAGAAAAGCCACATTTATGAAACAAGATTGAATAACATTTATTTCTCTTGAGACACGAAAAATGAACAATATATTAATTAAACACAACTGTTAGCCATGTCTTATACAACTATTTCCCTCCATAAACAATACCATTGGATGGATGCTTTAGATCCCAGATTAATACAAGTGAAAATCAATTTTATTTAAGATTATTCTTCAATATTATGCAAAGGATGACGTAAAACGAAGTCATTTTCTTGAATTTGATGCTGAAGGGCCCCTAAAGCCACAAGGCTAGTGAATTTTCGAAAATTTAACAGAAAAATGATGGTAGCACCAAAAGCATACACTTACTTGGCAATTGGATTCTATTTCCATTCATGAATCATTCTTGACATGCTTCTTCAGCATGAACAGGAAAAATGTATCATCAAATCTCAAAATTTTCAGATGTAATCAAACAAGATCACACCTCAGAAGGAGTGCTATCTGCAATTGTCTGCAAAAATAAATTCTTGACTCTTGGATCAGTAGAAAATTGACCCAAAACAGAAATTGTAGCTGTGTTGCTTCGTACTTTCTCAATCCCTCTTGATATCATGCAGATATGGTGGGCTTCCACAACAACCATTACTCCACTATTGAAGATAGAATATACTGCTTCTGCTATCTGCCTGGTTAATCTCTCTTGCACTTGAAGTTAGCAAGCAAAGGAACGAACGATTGACTGCAAAATAGATTGCTCGATACGTTTACCTTCTTGTTTATTCAAATAGCCTACGTGAACAACACCATGGAAAGGCAGGAGATGGTGCTCGCACCGTGAACAAAAAGGGATGTTCAACACAGATTGGATCTCATTCAGGCAGGTAACATTTCCATCCATCACACCATAGGGACTCATGTTTCTATGACCATTCAGTCTTAACTCCAAGTTTGCACTCTTAAAATTCATAAGCCATTGCACATAACGATATGGGGTGCCCACGAGTTCTTCCCGTAATGGATCATCACCAAGAGAATGGAGAATGGAAGCTACCGCAGCCACCATGGCAGCATGTGTAACTCCAGTCTTGGAAGAAGTCTTACCATTTTGGGAGCTCCTTGCGCAATGCCCATTGCACAAAGATATCTCCAGAGACCTTGATGGACACCAAGAAGAAACAGGAGAGAGGTTTGCATCTCCTCTGGTAATGTGCACACCTCTTAACTTCAGAAGTGCCAAGAAGTCATCCCACAAAGAGCTTCTCTCTTCCTTAAGAACTCCAGAACTTGAAGAAACTAAAACTTGTTCCCACCCTTGCATATCTAATTTGGATGGGCCTGTAAAGGTGGAACTGCAACTGTGGGCTTCAGGAAATTGAATGTGCCAACATTGAAGAGCAACAGCAACACCAGCCAGCTTAATGCTGCTGTGCAGTGCTGAACAAACTTCATTTGCCAGCCTTTGTGGGTCTTGAAGCCTCCTTGCATATACATCTGCAACTCAAGACAGCTTGCTTAGGCCCACAACTTGCTTTCCAGATGGCACATAACCAACATGGCACTGAATACTGAATGGAAGCAAGCAAGATTCACAGGACAAGAATAGATTGATGTCATGAACAACAACTAGTCCACCAGCTCCTCCTGCGTGACCTTTCCAGGCTCCAACCCAACTTCTGGAAACAAGGCACCTTGTACAATGTTGTTTACTTTCTGTTTGTAACCTAACACAACGAAATGGACTACATGAAGACTTCAGAGAATTCAAAATTTCTATAAGATCAATGATTAATCCTTTCTTAAAATGTCATGTAGTAATTGTGAGCAACATATGTAGCTAAGCATGATGCAACTGACAGGAGATATATGCTTTAAACATCAAATTCTGAATGCACAGAAATCCTCCTGCCGAGGAAGCATGCAGTAACTAATAAACATCAGCTAACTATCAAGTAAAAAGAATTGGCAAAATTAAAGAAAATAAATTAATAGCATTCTTATGTTTCCTGTGGTATTCAAGGGTAAGGAAGCTTCGGCTAGCCAAAGTTACGATATATAACAGACACACATCCTTTGAATTAAATAAATTCATGAGGATCACAAAGACTAACAATACAAGATCTATGTCACAGATAAATAGCAAACAACTGACAAGCAGTGCATTCTTGAAACATAGATTGCTGACACGGAAAAACATCAACCAAACATTTTTCTGCAGAAGTAAATTAGTATCCAAAATTATCAAACATTCTGAAAAGGGTAGCACAATCTCATGAAATACAATAAGAATGTTTAATATTGGCAAGTGGCATAAATCGCCAAGCATTCCCTATTTGGTAAAAAGGATGAATCATTATCACAAACTCCAACACTCAAGTAAGCAAAAAAGATGACCCGGTAATGAGAATAACACTACATGGGAAAGAAGGTTAGATTCAAAATCTACACAAGATAACTGCTAAGATCTCAAGGGTACAAGCACCCTACACCACAATTTTTTTTTTTGTATACATAAAATGAATGCTGAAAGCTCAAGTGTATAAGCCCAGAAGATCTTCTTTTTTTTTGTGTAAATACAGAATTTATAGCTAACAAAAAAAAAATTGTGAACCATATTATTTGTACTCAAATTGAGGAATCTATTGCGGATCACTTCCTTTCTGCTCCAGTAAACAGAGCACCAAGAATTAATAAGCAAATGAACAAACTAAAATTTAACATAAAGGGAACGTCTTGGCAATAACTCGCAACCCCCGAGAGCGCCACCACAGATTCAAAGCTAATGGTTCCATCTTTTACAGCAAAGAAAGAAAAATGTCCTCTTTTTTTTCCTTCAATACACGATACCAATAGTAAACATGCAGATCGCGATAACAAAGAAAAAGGAAAGGCGAGATTTCTAATAACCACTCAATCGCCAGGGATCCACGAAGGGGAAGGGGAAGCTAAAAAATCCATCTTTGCACAACGAACAAACTGAAAAGTCACGCTCTGATCCCAGAATGACCGAGCGACACCGACCAACCAGTAGATCTAAGCAAAGGAAAACAACGGATCTGTAAATAGAAAGCGAGCACAAACCCGTGGTTCCTTCACGGAACGCCTTGGCCACGCGATGGGGCGTCCTCCGGAGGCCCTCCCGCTCGGGGTCTTCCCCAAGGCTCTGCAGCAAGACCCGCACAGCGTCCTCCATCCTCGACTCGCACCCCATCTCTGCCGCCTCCAATCCGGCCCCGTTCTCGAGCTCGTCCTCGAGGCAACCAGCGTCAACAGACCCCATGCCGCCGAACCGACGAGTGAGACCGACCTCTAGATAACGAAGGACGCAGGATGGCGAGGAGGAGAACCACCAAAAGGCCTTGCTACTCGAGGTGTGTGGATCGACGCCTCCTTCTCTTACATACAACGCGATCGATTAAGCTACGGGTAGAACAGAACGCATCCTTACTATTACCAACCAAACTGTCTCTCGTCTCTAAATTTAAATTAAATTAAAAATATAAAAAAATAAATTTCTGTGAAGCAAAAAAATATTATAACACCTGCTTATAATTATTATTATTATTTTTGGATTCATGGAAATAATAAAGGACAAGAATTAATTTTTTTTTGGCTCTGCTTATGTGAAAGGATATATAATATGCCAAAGAATTTTGATTTTTTATGAACGTAGACAAGATTTCGATAATGATATTTTCATATTTGATTCCAAAATATTTATTTTCCCAACAAATTATTGAATTGAATAAATAATATAATAATACAATAATGTAAGAATTTTGTTGAGTTACACGTAAGTTTCGATCGACAGTACATAGAGTGGTCCAAAGGATTCACTCATTGGATCCTTTCCTATATTAGTTTTAACTAAAAACTAAATTATATATATATATATAATGTAAAAGTATAATTTATCTATTAACTATTTTATATTAAACATACGATTTGATTAGGTGACTCATTAGTCCAATTAATTAACCATGATTCAAGATCATTACTAAATTCTTCGCCTCCCCAACACTTCTCCTTTAGCAAGAAAAAACATTTGATACAATATTCTAAATCCATCGATTAAATATACGGACAAAAAAGCCCTGAAAATTTGCACCATTATTTTAATTTATCGCGATCAAACCTGTAAACAAAATATAATACAACAAGGATACTCCCCTTCCTACCCAAACAAAAAGAGAAGAAGCTACAACAGTAAGCGACACGAGGGTGAACAGTAGATCGATCGATCCATCGATCAGACAGACAGTGGACGCTGCACACCATTAGAGTTGGATCCATCAGAAGGTTTTGTAGGGTTCTCGGACTTCCTCTTGAGAACTATAAGCCAGGTAACAACCTCCAAGAACAAGGCAATACCACCAAGAATGCAAATTGCAATGATGTAACCCACTGTCCATTTATGATCAATACTCAAGATCTTGAGGCCCTTGAACACATTGACAATGCCCAAGACAATGACAGTGTATCCTACCAAGTAATGGTAGATGTTCCAATAGAATCTGTACTTGTTATCCTTACTTGGCCTCATAAATAGTGCAAAAACCTATTAAGCAAAAGAATTAAGCGATAAGAAAAATCAAACCATCAAAGATTTTAAGCCAGTTGATAAAAGTTAACATGTTTCGAGTGAGCCATCTCGGATAAGAACTGATTTTAGCAGAAAAATTCAATAGAAAGAATCTCAGTAAACGAACTTAGTTCTTGAGAAACTAAACCTATTTCACCACTGTCTGCTAGGTTGGGCATATGGGAAAATGCATTGTGTGTGTGATACATATATAAGAGCATATGCCAGTTTTTGTTGACACGTCAAAAGAAGAGAAGAGATGTTTGTTCTTACCTGTAAGGTTGCAAGAGAGAAAAGGGCTATGCCAATGTTCCGGTGGGTGGTATACCGGATACCCTTAGATTTGTTTCCGAGATTGAGGCCAGTAGCCCAGCCACCAACTCCAACACCATAGCCAATAATCTGGCATGTTACATGGAGATAAAACCATGCAGGGTCTGCGGAATTGAATGTTTTCAGATATCTAGCAAAGATCGCACCAATCGGAAGCAAGATCCCCCAACTCACAGCGTTCAAAACTCCATGCACCTATATAGCAGGCAATTATTGAACATTCAGATGTGTTTGTAATCATTGTAATAATTAGGAAATAGAAGCATCAGTACCTAAGCAGAGTTCAATTTAGCTACTAGTAAATCACAATCGGGTTCCAACTACAGACCTTCTTGGTTTGTCTATCACATTCAATTTGATATCTTCAAATACTGTAGATTGGTTTACCAAACCTCAATTATCGTTTTTGACATGGATTTGCTGCCAATACTTCATTCTTTTTTGCATTGTTGTATTGTAATTAGTCCGTCCGCCAAGTCGTTTTCCTAATTATGGCAGTTCTAGCATGCTAAACCTCTGCTAATGACAAGAATATATTTCCATTTCAATCAGTAATATACAGATAATCATTCCCAGACCATACTGGGATGGGATTATTGGGAATGCCAAACTTGAAAGGCACGATATCAGCAGTTAGAGCATGCTAAAACTTGGTAAACGACAACAATATATTTCCATTTCAATCAATAATGTTGAGAGAACCATTCCCAGACCATATCAAAATGTGATTGTCTGGCATGATGCACACTTTAGATGTGGCACATGCTTGAAAGAAATCAACCCATATATGTACTGATGGAGACATACAGAACATCTATTTAGAGAGCAGAGTTGAAGGATGGCGACTAGTAACAGGAGAATAACATATAAAGAACAGAAAAGATTTACCCATTAGAACCTTATTTACATGAAAGACACATTCCTGAATGAATTATGGTGATAAGAAATGAAAATTTCTCCTTTTCAAACTATAAAAAGTGACAAAAAAGAAGATTGCAGATACAGCACAGAATTACAGAAGAAAAAAATTTACAAAAATAAAACAAAATAGAAAATGCTCGAACTTGATTACAGAAGACCACAGTCAAAGAGTGGAGAAATGGAGTTAAACAGTGTGTACACGAAATGAATCTCTATTAAAAGTTCTGGTAATAGAAGATGGAAAAACAGCATTGTGCAAACATAAACAAGCGAGAGCTAAACTTTGAGGAAGAGCAACTGACAGGGAAAAAAAAAGGAAAAACACTCTTACAAGAAGACAACACTACATCATGTATCGTAAAACAGAGCCCATGTAAACAAAACAATCAAACCACCAGAAAATCTCACAAAAAGGACGCGAGCATATTATTTTCCATATCATAAGTTCGAAAATTAAATTTTTGAAGAAATAATAGAAATTAGATTCATATTCCCAATAGAGTTTGCAAAATTTTCCACCAAAATTCTCCTCTTAAAAAGTTCATTTCAATATTCTACCTAAAATATTGACTTCAAGTCGACCAAAAGGAATAACTTTAATATACGTCAATTGTCTCCCTGCCAAAAGAGAAGATCTTTTAGGGAAATAGTAAGAGGGTTCGCAAAAATTTTACTCACATTCCTTTTTCTGGTAGTGGAACCCCCGGACAGGGAGACCGCTCCCTTAACGAGATCCAGCGTTCCTTTGGACTGCAGGTTGTCCTGCTCGAAGTCGTGCTTTTGGGGAACCCCATTCGCCACCGCCGACCCCACTTGCCACACCTGCTTCACAACCGTCGTCCCTGCCGCCAGCTTCATCTTCCCGTAGAGCCGCGTGACTCCGCCGGAGGACTCGGCCGCCAGATCCCACGTCGCGAAGTCGATCGGCCCCTTCGCGATGGGCCCGTACCCGGTGATGTTGTACGTCTGCACCCCCATCGCTCCGTCCGGCTGGTGGAACGCGATGAGGGCCTGGGACCCAATCATGCCGTCGCCGGTGGGGTTGATCGCCCACGCGACCCACCCCTCCGGCTTCGCGGGCGGCGCGACGAACGCGAGGGAGAGGGTGGCCGAGGCGTTGTCGTAGGACCAGTGGAGCGAGGAGGAAAGGCGGGGGAGGTCGCTACAGGCGGCATAGACGCGGTTCGAGGAGAAGGCCACGGAGGAGCACGCACCGGCAGCGCCAGCGTATCCTACCGCGGAAAGGAGGAGGAGGAGTAGAGATAAGCGAAACCCTAAAGCGGCCACCGGTCCAAGCAAAGCCCTACTTATCATCCTCCTCCTCATCATCATCATCTTCTTCTTCTTCCTCGTGTCTCTCTTTGAAACGGTGGAAATGGGATTACTAATGACGTGAGGGGATAGAAGCAAATAGAGGAAAAGCTTCAAACAGAGACCTAATTATAG
The DNA here is from genome assembly GCA_004837865.1 of Musa balbisiana. Classification (NCBI taxonomy): domain Eukaryota; kingdom Viridiplantae; phylum Streptophyta; class Magnoliopsida; order Zingiberales; family Musaceae; genus Musa; species Musa balbisiana. The sequence goes on from CM017195.1 coordinate 939,259, forward strand.
TGTGGATTGCCAACAGTGGTGTGGTAGGAGGGGGAAGGAAAGCTTAAAGCTCGCTTTATAGCGAACTCACCAAGCGGGAGGAGGATGGGTGGAAGGCAACAGTGTGTATGTTGTTCTCGCGGGAACGTTGGAGTAGAGGAGTTGCGAACGCGTGGGAGACATTTATTTGCTGCTAATGTGGGGGCCAGAGGGATTTCTTGCGCCTGTTCTGCTCCCCGTGGAGACGGAGGGACGCACTCTTGGCTGCATTCTTTGCGTCCAAAACGAAAAGGAAAAGACACCGAAAGCCGATCACACAGGCTAACACCCGCGACGGGGCCCACGGTGGAAAGAAGGAAGAAAAGCAACACCCGGGTGCGTGCACGTCACGCTTGGGCGGGCGCGCTGGAATCGTAGGTGGGGAAAGTGTGGTCTTGAGTAAATATGAAATAGATGGGACAATTGTGGTGCAAAGTGGGGAAAAGTTCTACTCACACCAGCCACGCGGGGCCCGGAGGAGGGACGCATAAGAACGACCCACTAACCATTGAGGTGGGTCCCGGTTATTCTTCAGGTACGAGGGTCGGAACGGGTAGGTTCGCGGTCAGTTAGAACTGGAAGAAGACGGAGGACAAAGGCGGAGGAGGTGAAGGGTGTACGACGGTTTGGTTTGACCTTGATACTGACCTCCGTCTTCCCAAGTCAACTAACCATCCTCACCCACTTACGTCAGCGTGGCGTCGGCATGACGACGATAACCCGGCATTGCAAGTTTGTAACGCCTGTGTTACAAAGAACGATGAAATAAATGATAATAACAGCTGCAGTATAAGGGGAACTCAGATGAAGAGACGCGATGCCTCGTTCAGTGATGCATGAATCCATCCAACAAGGTTAAATAGACTCGGAATACCTTAAAAAATGTAGGATTATTAGCAATATATAGATTCCTAACTCGGCTAATTTGTCACATGGCTTTTCATTTCACCCGCCGCTGGAACATTAAGAAAACATTGCAAACATAAGAAATAATCAACGGTTAAAATATGATTACTCTTCAAATCAAATTTACCAGAAACATTCCAAGCCATTATGTAGACTGCAAACATGCAACTGTTACTTGTTTTTAAATGATCTATCAACTAAATTAATCAGCAGCAAACAACAAAATTTTCAGCTCCATGATACAGAACAAAAATGAAATAGTTGCCGAATACCATAATTCAATCCAGCAGCAACCTCCTTGTTTAGCTAAAGGAAATCTTCATGTGGATTGAGAATACAGAAAATAGGAGACGAACGAAGCGAAGCTACAAGGATGATGCATAGCATACTGAGATCAACGATTCGCCTTGGCAACTCGTTCAATCTCATCCTTTTTCTTGATAGCATAGCTGTCCGAAACATGCCATTATAGTCAGTTGATGTGATAAGAGTGCATTGGAAAGATGAGAAGCTCTTGAAAGTCTTACCTGTTGGAAGAACCCTTTGCCGCATTAATTAATTCATCAGCGAGGCACTCTGCAATCGTCTTAATGTTTCTAAAAGCACTTTCGCGGGCACCAGTGGTGAGGAGGTAGATTGCCTGGTTGACTCGCCTCAATGGTGAGATATCAACTGCTTGTCGTCGAACGACACCAGCAGACCCGATTCGAGTTGCATCTTCCCTTGGACCACTGATATGAAAATAACAGCATAAGAAATATGCCCATCTTCAAGAATTAGTACATTCAACCATAGGAGCAAAGCACCAGAAAAATACAGCAGTTAATATCTAGATAGAAATTCATAACCAGAAAGCAACAATTAAAAAAGAATAATTATGACATCGTATGCATCAGAGAACCTCTAGTGTGCTATGGTCAACAAATTGATTGTGGCTTCAAAAACTAGCACTGCAGAGTCCTGGGCAGGCTCTAAATTGAATCAGTATAAATCTGCCCATTGAATTTTGACCTTACATAGTCAAACCAACTTCAACAGAAAATAACTATGGTTTACTAACTTGAAAACAAATTTTCCAACTTGGTGAAACACTCCCATTCCCAAACTGTGCCAGTGCGACATGCGACAATCAGCACAGGAGGATGCTTCCAAGTAAAGATATCTATGCAAAGTTCAGTTCTCTTCTTGTACTCCCATGTGGATGGATCACAGTACTGTACCAGCAACCACAAGTCACTAGACAGACATATACCCTGCTTGCTTGAGAATTCTTTGAAGTGAAGAAAGGATGGTTTTGGTCTCCCTGTAATTGGGTCAGCAAAAATGTAAACTTTGCTGAGATGATGATTACCATTTTCCAAATTGTTACCACTAAAGTTTCTTCAATCCTCGATGGCCACTTGTAGCACATTCAACTAGTATCAAAGCTACTTCTCAGCTGTAAAAAACAAAAATCTAGTTGTGCCAAAATTTTACGGCCGAACTAGGAATTCTGTCTGATGAAATAGATATAACAAAACTTTTCTCCTTTCGCTAAAAGAAACTAACAATTATATGGCAACCAAATATTAACTATCTAATGTCCTTTTCAGTAAGACATCATGCTCATGTTTTGCAAGGAGAGATATCTAGGCTCCATTTAATCTCCAACGAACATAAAGAAGCAAACAAGCACACAACAATGGGAGACAAAAAAAGGTAAAAAAATATTTGGTTGTGGTAAGGAAATAACAAAAGCCAGGGCGATAGAAACCCTGTATATACAATTCCATTCTAGCATTTTCATTTTCAGTGCCAAGTGGCAGAAATGAATTTCCTACCGTGAACTTGTTCTCTCATTTCCTATAGAGTTCCAAATAACTAGGTATTCCATGAAAAAATTGGAATGGAACAACAGATTGAAATTTGAGAGAACTTCATTATTTGCCAGAGAGTGGACGAATAAATAAAAACTAGAACATGTCCCTGATATGCATGAGGACACAAGCTACTAAAATTCCAGCTTGTACATCTGTTTTGTTTCTTTATTTTGCTACCTTTTGTTGGTCTCAAACATGTATAGTGTGCATCCTTCTCAACAGTAGTTAAGAAATAGCAATTAAAGACTTGTGAAGAATGATGTAAGTTTCCTCACTTGTAAAAGATGCTCATATGTATCAATGAGATTTAAAAATAGCTGAATTACCTGTTAATGATTGCATCCACAATTACTTGAATTGGGTTTGCATCAGTAAGCAAATGAATGATCTCCAATGTATGTTTAATAATGCGAACAGCCATTAGCTTCTTCCCATTGTTACGACCATGCATCATCAAGGAATTGGTAAGTCTTTCAATAATTGGGCATTGAGCCTTACGGAACCTCTTAACCGAGTATCTTCCTGCAGTATGTGGAAGATAGGTAGCATGTTTTGGAGGAGTCACTGCAATGTAATCTGCAAGTGAGATGTCACTGACCTGCATTTTGTGGAGAATGGGATTAATCTCATTACCGATAGCAGATGTACTAGGAGAACAAATTAGGATTGGCGTTAACTTAAAGCAACAAATGGTGAATGATGATTACTAGTCTTAACAGGCAATACACAATGAATGAGAACACAACGGGACAATGATAACAGCTTTTCAGATATTGAAAATCTAACAGATATCATTGCTTGGTTAAAGCATCATGCATTAATAGGGCCCTTTCATCTTGGGTGTGCATAAACATTTCAAGAGCAAGAGGGCAAGTCTTAGTGCACGGTATAGGTGAACAAGTCTGCATCATTCCCTTACATTTTGGATGTACATAAACATTTCAAGAACACGAGGACATGAGTGCCACAACAAGATTGCTCCTTTCTGATCTAGGTGACTAGGGTTCAAGTCATAAAAATAGCCATTTTGCTTGCAAAAATAAGGCTAAATGCATTGCTCATGCAATGAGCCGCCCATTTTTTATCAACATTCCAAAAACATGCTGAAAATTCCAAACCCCTTGGAACACCAATTAAAAATATATCAGGAAGTAAATATGAAGCAACAGCATTCAAATACACAACATTACATGCAGATACCATGGAACCAACTCCAGACTATTTGTGCCAAAACTAATAGACCCAAGCTTATAGCCCCAGAGATGTATAATAGCGTTCTCACACTTTGAGCCCCTTACCAGAAAGATTAAAAACGGCATCTATGGTCAAAATCCACAAACCTGCAATCAACATTTACTCCTAGAAAAGCTTCCAACTAAAGAAGGATCAAAGATTATCCCTTTCATCCATGTCATCGTAAACCTGTCCACAATCTTGCCAATCCTTTCAATTATCTGATAAACAAGAATACTGACAAATTTCTTCTTAAATCTTCATTGTAAATCGCATTTTGGATTAGTTCACCACCTTGAACTTGAAAATGTTGTATGGTTGAACTTTCTGCACACACTTTATGTTGAAACCAAGGAAGAAAGAGCTTGTTTCCTACAGAGCCTCTTGCGGAGGAAGCTCGCCAGAAAACAAGAACCACCAAGATACAACCATTTTAACAGACAAGAAGGAAAAAGAATAAAAAGTTTTGTGCTGTAATAGAAAACAAAACGAAGAAGTCTACGAGCTTCCTCGTCGCAAGTACTTCAAACGGATTACGGACACGATGTCGTAATTCAATTCGATCTTGCACCGAAGCTGTTAATCGTATCATCTAAGAGTAGGACAACAACCGGGCGCGGCGCGACTAGAAGTAAACAGAGTAATACGAGCCACGCAAAAAAGGGTCGCTTAGTAGAAAAAGAGCGAACCTCGACGTCGTCGAAAGACCAGCGGTTGAAGAGCTTAACATCCTGCTGGATCGCCATTAGAGAGACGAGCGCAGCTACGCGTTTTCAAGCCCACGAACGACAGCGAGGAGAACGAGGGCAAGCGATCGAGCGGCGGCGAGAAACCTACTGGAGAGGGAGGGAGAAGGGGTTTGCGTGCTAATGCTTACGACCTGACGAAGATCCAAACAAACGGACGGCTACGATGGATCCACGATGCTCACCGGCAATGCCAAATAAAGGGAGATTAATATATACTATCTCTTCTTGTTATTTAGCACCCAAATTTTGAATATTTCTAAATTATTTTTTTTATAAATAGACGTATATAGTTTTAATTTATAATTTAATTTTAATAAAATCTTTTTATTCTTTATCTATAACCTCAATTCTTCTTCTCCTCGAGGTAAAGTGATAAAAAAAAGATAATGATGAAATGGGATAAACCGAAGATTGAAGAGGAAGAAGTGATAAATATTTTTTTATGTTTATTACACTGATTTAATATTTTTTGAGTTATGTATATTTTATAATAGTCCAAAAAAAAGCATCTTCTTGGTTATTTATATTAATATTTTAAATATTTATAAATTACTTAGTAGAGTGCATGGATAATAAGAAGAGTACATAAGGTACTTAGGCGGGTTATGAGAATGGAAAATAAGAATAAGATAAAAATAAAATTAGAAGAGTTATAAATAGTAAAATATTATTTTATTATTTTTTAAGAAAATAAGAATAGTAAAAGATGGTTAATAGTAAAAAAAGCTTAAATATTAAACTCCTAAATAAAAATGGCATGTTTATATATATATATATATATATATATATATATATATATATATATATATATATATATATATATATATATATATATATATAGACTTACCTTAAAATAGCTCAAAGTATTTATCAAAGTATAAAGGTTTGTGTGGGGATAGGGATATAGTGTAGGTGTTCAATGAAAATGAGTTCACGGAATAATCCGCTTGTGGAATGCTAGATAATTAATGATATTTCATCGATTAATCGTATATCTAGTCCTTACACTTGAGACATCAAAGATGTGTTGTTTGAATACTTCATTCTTTGATACCGAATTTATATGTATGAAAGTTTTAGATCTAGTATAGTTGGTCATCGGGAGTGATAACCAACCTTATAAAGGCAATTAAGTATCAATAAAGGATCATTCACTCTCAATACCATGAGAGGAATATCCCGTGTGTTCTCACTTAAGGAAATCTCTGGTCAGGGTCAATCGGATCACGATGAATTCGATAGCATGAGATTCGGATTGAGAGAGGAGTTCTCTAGAAGAATCTGATTCGAGTGAGTATCGAATAGATTTTGTATAGGCCTGATAACGTCATACCCGGTATACGATCTTTGGGATATTAGATATATGAGGGACTTTAGATACACGATAATTGAGAGCAAATATGTCCAATGGATTAGATCCTCCTGTATTGTCTAGGGACTATGGCGTAGTGGCCTAATACTTCCGTAATCGATAAATTGAGTGAATTATTATGGGGATAATAATTCATTGAGTCATAAAAAGTTCTAACAAGTGCAACTCACGGTCAGCTCGGTATTGAGCCTAGAGAGTCACATATATATGGTGGATGACGTGACGAATAGATGATTAGATATGTGATACCTAATAAACCCTTATTTTATTGAATCTATTGGATGAAACCCAATAAGAGCTTAGAGTGGATATTTGGATAGAGATCTAATTTCCATTAAGTTAGAGATAATTGAATAGAGATCTAGTATCCAATATGCTAGGGTAATTAGATGAAGATCTAATATCTAATATGGTATAATCCATTAAAATTAAGTCGAAAGAGCTTTCTATAAATAGAAGAGGGACCAAAGGGTCATGAGCTTGACTCCTTTAGCCACTTACCTCCTATCTTCTCCTCCTCTTTCTTCTTTTACCATTAGCCCCTACTTGGGGTGTGAGGACAGTAAGAAGGGTTAGCCTTTTTTTGTTTTGCTGTTGCGTGGTGATGCATGAAAGCGAGAAAAAAATGTCCCGTGAGAGGAGGTGTGTCGTTGCTTCATCCATCATGTGAATTATCATTATAGAGGAGATTGTGAGATCTCCTTCATCCAGGGACCTGGATTTACAATATTAAGAGATATACGATCTTCTTTAGGTGAGATTATCTTATTTAGAGAAGACAATTATGCAGTTTTCAATTTTTCACATTTATCGCTCTCGATCATTGCACGATGATTTAATATAATTTTTTTAAGAAATTAATTTTATTTTTTATTTTTCGTTACACATGTGATGCCCTTTGTGATTTTTCAACAATAATTATATAAATAGAATATTCAATTACCAGCAGTACTTGGCTGTTATAGAAAAAGATTGGCAGTTTTTCTGAGTTTGTAAAACATGATTATATATTTTGAGTCTAACGACAAAGAAGAATATATAGAATGTTCAATTGGTAGAAGTATTTAGGAGAAGATAATTAGGTAATTTTTTTTTGTTGCTAAATAGAAGTACATCTCTATTGAAATATATTGCATAAATGATAAATCTCAAATTTGAATTGACGTGTAAGCGTGATGTGCGTTAATGAAATTTTTTCTTTAATGTCACAGCAAGTTTTCAGCTGATAAGAGCACTGAATCCTTTGAGACTAACAACAAAGAAGAGAGATTTTTGTGCTGCATGAAAGTGCCTTTAGGCCCTGTTAATTGTATAGATTGTTCGATTAGCAGCAGGATATACGTCTGCTTTCTCACCGCCCCCTCGAAGACATCTGGCTGAGGACACGACAAGCACGATGAGGCGACGACGACGGCGACGACGTCCGTCGGGACCCATCGTAGCCCATGCATGCGCAGGCCTGACGTAGAACATGCATCCTTGCCATGGATTAGCAGTACCGTTGCACCCGAAGACACAGGAGGGTGGCCATGTGATGGTGATGATGACGATTCCCCCATCAGGAGGACCACTTCATGCATGCATGCATGATGTCTCGCCGTCAGTGAGCGTACGTATCTCAGTACAGACAAGCACGCATGATGTCTCCGCTTGGAATGTTTGCCACCTATTGGGCAGTACAAGCCCTATCGTTTTTCCATATGTGATATCACTGATATGACTCCCAAGATTTGCTCAACCGGTGGCCTATCACCCAAGTGTTGCAGTGATTCACAAGTGTATCCCTTCCACGAAGATGATGAAAGTTGAAGTTGCCACTCAACATACTCTTCAAACCCTAACAGGGAGGATGAAGAAAAGGGAGAAGCAGTGGGTGGTTGGTTGGTTATATATGCGTGTATGCAAAACCATCATCCCCTCAAGTTCAAACCACCGCTGAAGGATTCAGTGCTTCCTTGTGGCAAGGATTTTTGAGTGGTGGCGGGACATGAAGCTTTTGACCAGCCAAGCCCAGAGAAAGGACCAGATTTTTATTGCCTGGTCTCAAACGATTAAATGTTTCAGGGGGGGGGGGGGGGGGGGGGGCGGCGTCATGCATTTCAGTGCGTACATGATTGCAGGAGAGATGATAAAAGCTTGTACGTTGACATCTCCATGAATTTACTGTTTTTGCAGCACTGTCTTCCATCAGAACAACATATTAAATCTTGTCCACATTCTCCAGAGACATATTAAATCTAAATCTGACTGAAGTATGCTCAACACAAATGCACGTTGATGCAGTAAACAGTTTTTTCAATGTATTTTTGCAGATTATACAAGTCAGGGAAGATTAATATCTGACAACAGTCTTGTAGCTTTTATTCCTATCTATCTTGCAATTAAGGAAGGTTAGCTTCTCGGCTTGTCTGCAGCTGAGACATCTACTTGGGGATACTGCTTTACCAGTGTATTAATGGATGCTCGGCCTGGTTGCTCTCCAAAAGCTTAGACGTGGGTTCCACTACATTTATTGGTCCCAAAACCTAGTACAGTTTCTTATACTAGTTATCTACGTTTCCCTTCAGAAAACAAAAGACCCACAACAGTTTTATGTCGATGGTATTTGTTGGCTGGTTGTGCGACTCTCAAATGTCATGCATTTTAATTACCAGGGAACAGTATGATGGATGATATATGATAAAATGACTGCAGTATGTGGAGATCATCTGAAAGCCACTTCCAATAATATAGCAGCACATGACTCTCTACAGCTTGGGATGTAGCCAGAGATCATGGCTTACATGTTCTTCAAGAAGTTTTGTCTTACAAATAAAGTAAAAGAAAAATGTTCATTTATTGTAGTATCACAAAATACCACAGCATTCTTTTGGTGTCAACTGCAACATTAATACTCTTAGATTAGGATTCTGCAGCTCTATCTTTGTTCATGGTGCAAGCACAAGAGTTCTAAGCTACTAAACTGCAGATATCAACCACAACATTAAAAACATCTAAGCAATACTAGTACTAAACTACTATTAATCTCTTCACAGTTCCTATCAGTTTTTCCTTTCTTTTTTTTTCTCTCTCATTACGTACAATTACTGCTTTTCCATTTATTTTAGCACCATATAATAATGATAAGATAATCTCCTGGCAATTTCTCCATCTTCACAAAATATATTACAGCATTCTTTTGGATTTGAACTAGGAATATTGTGCAGAAAAGATAGGTTTCTAAGAACTACTTTACCTTGAAATGAAAAAGTACGTAGAGCAAAAGCGAGTATTACCATGAGATCAAAGTGAAGATGAACAAGAAACTCATGATCATATAACGTAGGGTAACTGGAATACATGGAGGAACAAAAGTCAATATCGTCTCACTGAACTCCACGACGCAAAGCTGTTCAAGGTTTGGTTGGGTCACCCGTGGCACACGCATCTGTAACGGTAGGCGCTGTTCATGGGGTCGCCGGCGTCCACCGGAACTTGCTCGGCTCTGCACTTGAGTCGACAACCTTTGCACTCGTTGTAGGTGCACGTCGGAGCTGTGGATCCGATCATCAGCCTCCTTGTACTCCGATCCCTCCATCTCCATGACCCTTCTGTGGTTGCCATCTCCTAAAAGATGCACACTCGTGATACATGGATGTTGGTACCAATAATACAAGCTACATTTAGGTTTAGCGTTTCCGGTCCTACCGGTGATCTGCTGCCATGCTTTGGTGGAAGGGAATTTGTGTGAGCTACTTGTCCTGCAAAGCCTGCAATAGAACTTCTGAATCAAATGTCGTTGCAGCAAATCTCTGGAGAAAGAGAAGGAAAAGGATTGGTCGTCAAAGAACTTGGAACCTGGTCGGCAAAGAGCACAAATGAAGACCATGGAGAAGAAGAAGAAGAAGAGGAAGAAGAGAAAGGTGTTATCGGAGGGGTTCTTTGAGGCCATATCTATTTCAAGATGCAGCACAGAGGAAAGGGAAGGAGGTGGAGTACAGTGGCAAAGAACAAGCCATCGCAGCATATAAGGATGTGGTAGTGGTGTAACAGTGACGCACAGCGATAGACTTCACGTCCCGTTGCAGCTCCATGCAACCACAGCATGGAAGGGTCCCCACCACAGACGGAGTGCTCTCATTGAGCAACCGTAGCGGATGGATAAGCACGGCTTGGTTGCTCAAACTGGGGTGATCGGCATCAGGTTGGGTCTAGGGTTTCATCTCCTGAGTCGATCCAAGGTGGAGCAAAGAGTTTCTCTTCCTCTCCCATCGGGTTGCTTTTTCGCCATCAAGTTCCTACATACAGGTCGAGGTCGGGAGAAAGATTTCTTGACTCGACCCCTCCAAAACTCAAGTCATAATTGAGTGAAGTTTAAGGGAGTTAAAGTATTCAAAGTCCAACCCCTGATGTTGGTAAGGAAGTTGACTTTTATACATATGAATGAAGATCAATCGTACATGATCTATTGATAATCATCGACTTCTCGGACGATTGACTTGTACTTTCCGTATGAGGATCGATCAACTTGCACGAATCGACCTTGTGCAACACCGTTTCGAGCTTTTCGGAATAGCTCTGTACTATTCAGCACCATCTTGTACGACCTCGGACAATATAGGAATAGACGATATATAAGTTCGAGGTGTTGCATCAACGTAGTGCACCATATCAGTCCTGAGAATCTACGTTAAACGTAGATGCATGGGTGTGGCATCATATTATACCCTATTAATTACCAAGCTGCCCATCGGTAATTAATTTCCCTTCTTTGTCTCAAGCTTGTAAATATGTTACCGGTCTCTCTTTGTTTTCTCTTACATGATAATTGAACTTGCCATGAATGTTCATGCATCTATATTGACTTCATCTTCTTGCTTCAGACATGATCTACAACTCATCTGTTGCTTCAATCAAAATATCATCCAAAAACAAAGGAGTTTTGATCTTCCATCTTCCCCCCCACCCCCCCCCCCCATAAAAAAGACAACCTTTGATCTTGTTTTCAGACAGTATATATTATTCTTGCATTGGATGCTGTCCACTAAAGTCACAGGCGCGTCAAGTTGAGCACATGTTTCAGATGGAGGTTGTCAGCAAAGGCAGGATGATCCTGCATGGATTCGCCGTGGATCTCCAGTACATGAGTGAATTAATACTTGTTTTTAAGACTTCTACAAGACCAGGATTCAAGAGGTAATGTGATGATGCCAAGACAGAAGAGGAGTCTGCAGCTCTATGCTAAGTTGAGCTGAAGTTTGGCAGGAAGCAAATTTATTACACTGCTGTCTAATGCCTTAATTCCCTTGATTGTCAAAGTCTCATCTTTAGATACAGTGCAAGCACAAGAGCTCTAAGCCATGAGACTGCAGGAATAAACTCCAACATCAAGAATATCTATCTAAGGAATAGTAGTGGATCATTACAGAGGCATTAAAGCATGTAAACTCTCATAAAGCAGGAGGGATTAAGTGTGTGTGTGTGTGTGTGTGTGTGTTTCATGGCTTCTGAAGCTTCATCGGACAAAGTACAAATTATTTGTTGCTGCTGCTGCTGCTGCTGCTGCAAGGCGAAGGGTGACGTGGTTAGTCAAACTGTGGGCACAGTTGACTGTGTCGACCAATCTGCGAACACGAGGAATCCAAAAAGCATGAGCTACATGGACCAAGTACAGCTTCATCTGCTTCGATGCATGGCTTGGTCGACTCGGCCTCATGCTCGCCGGTGTCCTCCTCCTGCGTGATGGCAGGCGAGTTGAAGATGCTCTGCGCCCCTTCATGGCCGGTTCTTCGCAGTAATAGTACTCGACGTACGCAGGGCTGGAAGCGTCCCCCGGTCTTATTATGTCTCGTGTCGTTTTGTGCTCAGCGTCGAAGCAGCCTCTCTCCCCGTCTCTTCTCGTTCTACGTATAGAGATGGTCAGTCAAATATACGTCTCCCTGCACTTGGGAGTCACACCAACGGTGGAGATAAACCCACCAAGACTGTGGACGGTCGTGATGAAACACATCGACATGAATCATTTATTCTCGTGAAGAAGTGCGCGAGACCACCAAAAGCCTCCATCTCCTCCCACTAACCTTCGTCTTCCTAATCCTCTGCTTGGACCACGATCGCTGTCCTTCACCTTTCTCGAGTCTCCAAACCTGGGCAGCGGCAGCAACATGCGATGGTAGCTCCCGTTCCTTCGCATACATCATGAGATATCAGCTGCAAAGCTACAACTTTATCAGCATCAGAGCGCACTACATACGCTCTGCAGCCCCTCCCTCTTCCTAAGCTTTGCATGCACTCTGTCTTTTCCCATCTAATCATTTGCAGCGACGATCCCTGCCTCGGCTCCTACCTCTCTCCTGCTCTCCAGGGAAATGGAGGTAAGCAAAACGACTTGAAGCAGCTTCATCCCTAGTTCGTGCAGTGTGATGGTTTGATGTGTCTGCTGCATGCGTAGGATGTGATGACAAGGTACCAGGTCCCGGCATTTGGTCACTGGAACTTCAACTTCTACGACGAGATCTCCATCTCTCAGTACTTTGAATCGGCGAGGGAGGCTGGTCTGGTAAGACCTCGTCTCTTTGGGGGAGATGGTGAGGACCTCTTTCGGGTGCTGTCACCATACAAGAAAGATCAACAGACCGCAAAGGTTGGATCTTGACGTTGATTCATTGCTGGGTCGGGTGGTTTTCCTTTGTTCTTAGTGTGTTCGTTCATTGACCTAAAGGGGAAGAAGGGAGGAGAGAGAAGAGGAGGGGAGAAGCTGAAGTCCTGTGGGAAGCAGGAGCTTAGGAAGCCCAAGGCTGTTGATGAGGACCTTTACAAGGTACCTCCAGAGATGTTTGATCAAATGCCAAAGAAGGCAAGTCCAAGTTTTCAGCTACAGTATATTGACTCTGCCATGGATCTAATGATATGCTTGGAAACCAAAATTTTTCCCCAAATTTCTATAATTATTTTTCTTCTCTTTATTCTTTTGCAGAAAAAAATGTTGTCCAATTTTTGTGCATGGTGTCTCTGCCTCAATTGCATTGCCTATTGCTAGGGAAGAAGGGAGCAGCTTTACAAAGAACTGGTGTTTCTATAATCTCCTTTTATTCTGTTTTTCTCTTCTTTTTTTGCCTTATGTAATGGGTGATGAGTGCTCTGCTATTAGGAATGTGATCTGAAACTCTTTATGTTTTTGAGGGATTATGTAGCATTGTTCACAGGAATTATTTGGCTTCTTCTATTTACTTTTATTTATCATCTAACATTTCTTTTTTTTAGTTTTTGTTAGGAAGTTGTGCTAAAGAACTAACTAAGGGGTCATCAACTTTAGGAGTTGGTAGACATCAATAACATTTCACTGAAGTAAAGCTTACCTTGGTATATGAGTTTAATCTCCTTGTTAGTGTATGAAGATTCTGGTGTTCATCCATAAAACATTGTCAAGTTTTCAACTCTGTTCATTTGATGAACCTTTATTAACTGTTAATCTTAGCAAGCTCAGCTTTTTTTCTGTCTTCAGTTTCATACATATGTGAGAATAACATTCTTTTTCTGACAGAATTTGTGACTGTCCATTGTTTCAGAAGAATGTAATGCATCAATCTGATGATAATTTTGTATCATACAGAATAAGAACATGTCCAACAGCACCAGAAAGAAAGAGAAAAAAAAGCAGGCTAATGAAACACACAAGTGGGTCACTTTCCAAGAGACACTTGTGGATTCTAGATTTAGTATCTCACATGATCCAACTTTAGATTTTTCATCATGGCTATATATGCATTAATGACTCTCACATAGTCATTGGTATGCCACACGACTTAGGCAAATTATTAAGTTCATGATATGTTCAAATATATTATTTATTGTTGCCTAATAAACCTTATAGTTGTCTTTGTACTGTTTATTGTGTCGGTGTATCGGCATAGCAATAACGATAGTTTTCTCGTGCATTCGCTTGTTAATTATTTTTGGACACAACCTAAAGTTAAAGGTTCTTCGACTCCTTCCTATGACTTGGACAAATGACAAATTTGTGATAGATGGTATCATAAGGTACCACAGCAGCTGAAGAAACAAAATTTAAATTCAAAGTCTTCTTTTTCTTAATTCCTCAACAGTATCCTTCTGTTCTCTTTTTGCAGCATTCTCTCCAGTCAGATGTTCTTGATCCAGCTTTTGATATCTTGTCTTTTTATCTGTCACTTTTGCACCCTTACCAAACATTGCTGTGGTGTAATCATTGGAATTAGCTACAATCTTGATTGAAAGATGCTAAGCACCTTTCTCTTAAAGATGGAGAAGTTGATAGCAGGCTTACAGAAAAGACTCGGGGATTGCAAGGATCGAGGGGATTGAACTCTCGACCCAATGCACAGCAGACAAAAAGGAAAAGTAAGATACCAGTGGAAACCACAGAGAATGCAAATGAAACAAGATAAATTAGGATCTTCTTCAGCTCATAATATTCTCATGTCTTTGCTGTGTTCAGTGATATCAGTCTTCTTTTTTCTTTCCCCTCTTTCCATTGTACTTTAAAGGAGTCAGAAAGTTCAAGTTGTGTGTATGGATTGAAACCTAATTTAATTCCCCAGTAGTTTAGCTTTCTTTCTGCTTCTGTTATCTTCTTCATTGAAGCAAGTGCATGCATTCTCTTTCTGCTCAGAAAAGCTCTATGACTGCAGAGTCAACATAATGCAAATGACTGATTGAGAAGAACTCTAAAGTATCCTCATAAACACAGGGAATGCATCTCAGCCTCATGTTTCAGTTCTCACCATTGAGTTGTCCTTTCAGCTCAAGAAGTGGACCTCCATGTTCCTCCAACATCCTACCCAATCACTCGAACCAAATGCACACAGCAGTAAGTGGAGACTTGACTCATGGTCATGCTGCTACCTAAGAACTTTGATGAGCAAAGAATAAAGCTGGAATCTTTGTGTTGGTACTGCCAAAGCAGCTTTAGTTCCTCTTTACCTGTTGTGGGGATGGCTTTTCTTTTGTGCATTCTCACTCCACTGCATCTAGGAGAGTTGTTGAATCACATCTTACTTCTTTATCAGCTCTTGTTGCTCAAGTCCAATGCTGGAGTGAGAAGATCAAACATGATGTCCAAATAACAACTCTATATGGTCATCACTAGAATTTGAGTCCAAAATCAACTCCAGCAGTTTTTTAGATTGCAATCTTGTGAATCTGATCTATTGGGTCCTTTCCTAACAACTTACTTAAGCCTCTTGAGATTTGTCATGAATCTAATTAAATCCCAATAGCCTTTCTTCAAATGTGAGCAATAATTTAGAGGAGTAAAGCTCAAAGAGGTAGTCCTTTTTCGCTTTCATCTCTAGTTTTAGATGCTGCAGTGTGCTGATGTGGCAGCATTTGCTCATTCTCTTTTCTATGTTATCTCTTTGTCAGTATGGATCTTTGAGAAAGCATTTCTCACTCTTTAGACATTCCGCGAAGGTGGAGATTTTGACATGACTCGAATCATTAGCCTTTATGATTCCACATCGGTGATAAGATGGTGATAAGAAATGCATGGGGGGCTCTCTTGAGGCAATTGAGCTTTGTGGACCCAAATAATTCACATGCAAAAAGTTCTATCCTTCCTTTTCTTTTCTTCTAAGAATCTGTCATTTCAAAGCATGGAAATGAGATATTTGCCATTTGATATCTAAATATTAGATTTATATTCATTCAGATAATTCAAATCGTTAGTATTAATTTGAGTTTTAATGTAAATATATGAACGATTAACTGAAATGATATACTGAAATGACATATGTGTAACTTTTAAGCGTTTGTATATATCTGAAACTTAAATTTGAAGAAGTGAATACAAAAATTATTATGGACATATATATAATCTATTAATTGCAAAAAGAAAATAAAAGAATATGTTTAATATAACATCTTAGGATGTTTAAAATATTTTCTATTTTTTGTCGTAAAGGAGTAATCTCGTAATCATATCGAACCTCATTATCAATGCAAAAATATAAAATATTTTAGTATATCTCTGGTCATAATAATTATATGGGACCTCATTATAAATACAAAAATATAAAATATTTTAGTATATCTCTGTCCATAATAATTTTTCGTTTCTGAATGGAATAATCTTAAAATACTTTTTATTCATTATCGCAAAGGAGTAATTTTGTAATCATATCGAATCTCATTATCAATGTAAAAAATATAAAATATTGAGTAATCTTGTAATCATATAGAAACTCATTATAAATATAAAAATATAAAATATTTTAGTATATCTCTGTCCATAATAATTTTTTGTTTCTGAATGGAATAATCTTAAAATACTTTCTATTCTTTGTCGCAAAGCAGTAATCTTGTAATCATATCAAACCTCATTATCAATGCAAAAATATAAAATATTAAGTAATCTTGTAATCATATCGAACCTCATTATAAATGTAAAAATATAAAATATTTTAGTATATCTCTGTCCATAATAATTTTTCGTTTCTGAATGGAATAATCTTAAAATACTTTCTATTCATTGTCGCAAAGGAGTAATCTTGTAATCATATCGAACCTCATTATAAATCCAAAAATATAAAATATTTCAGTATATCTCTGTCCATAATAATTTTTCATTTATGAATGGAATAATTTTAAAATACTTTCTATTCTTTGTCGCAAAAGAGTAATGTTGTAATCATATCGAACCTCATTATCAATGCAAAAATATAAAATATTAAGTAATCTTGTAATCATATCGAACCTCATTATAAATATAAAAATATAAAATATTTTAGTATATCTCTGTCCATAATAATTTTTCATTTCTAAATGGAATAATCTTAAAATACTTTCTATTCATTATCGCAAAGGAGTAATCTTGTAATCATATCGAATCTCATTATCAATGCAAAAAATATAAAATATTGAGTAATCTTGTAATCATATCGAAACTCATTATAAATACAAAAATATAAAATATTTTAGTATATCTCTGTCCATAATAATTTTTCGTTTCGGAATGGAATAATCTTAAAATACTTTCTATTCATTATCACAAATGAGTCATTAATCATATCGAACCTCATTATCAATGCAAATATATAAAATATTGAGTAATCTCGTAATCATATCGAACCTCATTATCAATGCAAAAATATAAAATATTTTAGTATATCTCTGGCCATAATAATCATATGGGACCTCATTATAAATACAAAAATATAAAATATTTTAGTATATCTCTGTCCATAATAATTTTTCGTTTCTGAATGGAATAATCTTAAAATACTTTTTATTTATTGTCGCAAAGGAGTAATCTTGTAATCATATCGAATCTCATTATCAATGTAAAAAATATAAAATATTGAGTAATCTTGTAATCATATCGAACATTATAAATACAAAAATATAAAATATTTTAGTATATCTCTGTCCATAATAATTTTTCGTTTCGGAATGGAATAATCTTAAATACTTTCTATTCATTATCACAAATGAGTCATTAATCATATCGAACCTCATTATCAATGCAAATATATAAAATATTGAGTAATCTCGTAATCATATCGAACCTCATTATCAATGCAAAATATAAAATATTTTAGTATATCTCTGGCCATAATAATCATATGGGACCTCATTATAAATACAAAAATATAAAATATTTTAGTATATCTCTGTCCATAATAATTTTTCGTTTCTGAATGGAATAATCTTAAAATACTTTTTATTTATTGTCGCAAAGGAGTAATCTTGTAATCATCGAATCTAATATTATCTTGTAACATATTATAAACTCATTATAAATACAGAATATAAATATTTTAGTATATCTCTGTCCATAATAATTTTTCAGTTTCTGAATGGAATAATCTTAAAATACTTTCTATTTCATTTGTCGCAAAGGAGTAATCTTGTAATCATATCGAACCTCATTATCAGATGCAAATATATAAAATATTAAGTAATCTTGTAATCATATCGAACCTCATTATAAATGCCTAAAAATATAAAATATTTTAGTATATCTCTGTCCATAATAATTTTTCGTTTCTGAATGGAAATAATCTTAAAATACTTTCTATTCATTGTCGCAAAGGAGTAATCTTGTAATCATATCGAATCTCATTATCAATGCAAAAATATAAAATATCGAGTAATCTTGTAATCATATAAAACCTCATTATAAATGTACAAGAATATAAAATATTTTAGTATATCTCTGTCCATAATAATTTTTTGTTTCTGAATGGAATAATCTTAAAATACTTTCTATTTTTTGTCGCAAAGGAGTAATCTTGTAATCATATCGAACCTCATTATCGATGCAAATATATAAAATATTGAGTAATCTTGTAATCATATCGAACCTCATTATAAATCCAAAAATATAAAATATTTTAGTATATCTCTGTCCATAATAATTTTTCATTTCTGAATGAAATAATCTTAAAATACTTTCTATTCTTTGTCGCAAAGGAATAATCTTGTAATCATATCGAACCTCATTATCAATGCAAAAATATAAAATATCAAGTAATCTTATAATCATATCGAACCTCATTATAAATGTAAAAATATAAAATATTTAAGTATATCTCTGTCCATAATAATTTTTTGTTTCTGAATAGAATAATCTAAAAATAGTTTCTATTCATTGTCGCAAAGGAGTAATCTTGTAAATATATCGAATCTCATTATCAATGCTAAAAATATAAAATATTAAATAATCTTGTAATAATATTGAAATTCATTATAAATATAAAAATATAAAATATTTTAGTATATCTCTGTCCATAATAATTTTTCATTTCGGAATGAAATAATCTTAAAATACTTTCTATTCATTGTCGCAAAGGAGTCATTAATCATATCGAACCTCATTATCAATGTAAATATATAAAATATTGAGTAATATTGTAATCATATCGAACCTCATTATCAATGCAAAAATATAAAATATTTTGATTGAAATCCCATTCAGATTAATATTCTTAAGATTATTCTGCCAAAAAAAAAAGGAAAATAAGTATCAAGTTGAAATCAAAATTTTGCCACTATTGCTTGTTGCCATCGGTAGAGAAACAATCAACACTCTGTTCTTAGTACTTCCTGTCAATCAAACAATTGTTCGTTGCGAGCAAATTGGCATGACAAAGGACTTGAACCTAATTCACAGATCTAACAAAAGCCATTTGAAATGCATGAAAAGAAGATTCCATTCAACAATAGATAAAATGAAAGGTAAAGGAATTTTTTTCTTCCGAAGTACATGAGATCAAATTATGCCAGAGAAGGAAATAACAGTTCATGAATTTGAAATCTCAATAGAAGTATGAAATTACTAGCTAATTTAGCTAGTAATTACTTACACTTTGCACAAAAAAATAATAATAAATGTTAAACTCTGGCAACAACCATGACATAATCAACCATGGTCTGCATAATTCACCAAGAACCAGTATTAGCCCTGTTAATCAAATACATAAAAAATTTTGATGTTGGCTTACAGCATAAAATGACTTTGAAATTTGATTTTCACTGGATGATGTACAAATTTAAGATCAACAATTGAAGTACAAATTCTAACTAACAGAGATGATGATCCATTTATTGGTAAAATAGCATACCTGTCACAATCTACACCTTATCCTGTAAAGATCTGAGAAAATTTTGCATGAATTTGATGCAATTATCTAAGTTTCCAGTTCAAATTTTGCAGGTGTAAAAGAAGCAGAAGCAATCGCATACCAAGAACAAGACAGATGCAGTCTAGGCAAAATGCTAAGCACTATACAAGAATATATTTTGCTGTTTCACAATATAAATCAGACAACAGGAACAAAATTTAGGGTTAGCCTATACAATCATAGCAGCTTCACTTCTCCATCAAATACCATTTCTTAATGAGCAACGCAACCACAAACCCAACCCAACTCAAAAAGCCAAAAAGAAAGATTGCTATTTGGATCAATTCCCTGCGCCAAACATTTTTCTATCAAGGTGTAGTAAAAAACGAACAAAAAGATGTACACACTGAGTCAGATGATATTGTCAGAATATATGACCACGTCGGAATTATCTACCTCCGCTATCATCAGATGAAGACTCTGAACCAGAGTCATCTGAAGTGGAGCTGGAGGTACTTTCTGATGAACTTCCATTTTCTCCATCCGAAGACACTGATCTGTCCTCTGTGATTGGTCTCTTTAAGTACCAGTACATGATACTGGCAGTAAGAGTAAGCATCATCTTTTGATTCACCTGAGTGAAGTAAACCATAGATAGAACACGATGATGTTATTATCAGTGGGTAGTTTAAATAAATAGTAAACTGGCTTTTGTATCATCCACCCTATGAAGTTACCTCCAATATATCTTCTGGAAGTAAAAACACAGAGCAACCAAGCTTCCTTGCCACTGAAATAATATAAGAGGCATTCATTTTCTTCTCTTCATCTGCATTTGTTCCACAAATTAGACCTTGTTTTTGTTCAAGGATATTGATAAGAATTTTCAAGTTCAAGCAAAGATATTTCCTTATGAATTTCTTAGATAATTGAACAGAGACATGGAGATATCTCGATTTAATTGTCATATCAACCTACATTAGATCACAGTGTGCCATATGGAATAAAGAAGCAACTTGCTGAAGTTTGCATCTTTCAATTAAAACAATTTTCATTCTCCATGGCCGAAAGAAAGATGGAATTTGATATATGTTAAAGAAAAGTCTTCATGCAGATCAAGAAAAGTTGCAAATTAAGGCCTGGTATGAATTTGATCAGATGGTCGAAACGTTGGTGCAATATACACCAAACCCCTCGAGCACCCCACGTCAGAAACCAGATGCAATGCAAACTTGACAGTCAATTTTCCAAAAATTAAAAGAACAGTCACATGAGGTTCTAACTGACAGACGGGGTCTGGGGATGGTTAATTTATGCATCATTTGCTTTGTCAAATTCTAAATCTACCACAGAAATAAAGAAAATGTATACCATGGGGACCATGAACAGCTGCTTTCATTGGTTTTATATAAGATATAGAGCAGCTATAAAAATATATTTAAAATACTTGTATGACACATTATTAACATATTTATGGAAGCTTGTAAGATCCAAGTTCAGACAAGTAAAGTTACTCAGAAGCACATCAGAACTAACGCTAAAGCGATCTACAAGCATATTCAGGAGAAGGAATTGGAACCAGACACAGGGTTAAGCAGGCAAAGGCAATTACAATTATTGATGAATGGGGACAAGAATGAGTCGTGTTCATGTATATAAAGAGATTTCCTATATCATATGGAAATAAAGTCATGTTCATGTTGATGCTCTGAATTATTACACAAACCTACTATAAATTAATATGGAAATAAAAAAGCTTCTTTCTCATGTATATAAAGATATTCTTATTTCACAAGAGATTATTTTTGATAAAACACTCTATGAAAATTAAAACTGTGACCATAACAAGCCACAATTGTGTATATAGATCTTCAATTTTTTTTTTCTGTCACTGAGCTCTATGGCAATATCAGTTGTCAAACTAAAAACCATCAAAGACTTTTTTGCAGATTTTAGTTAATGTTTCCTTGGCCTCCTCTTTGCCTCTCACATCACTATTACAAATGGGTGATCTCATTTAACTATTGCATCCGTGAAACACAAATCTTACCAAATATTTCTGCTAGGTCTATGCCGTGTTCACCTACGACACTAACACTTCATCTTGGCATACGTCTGATAGTTCAAATAACTTAAGACTATCTCCACTTATTTATGTTTTGTATCATTCATAAGTTGCACTTACTCTAAGACATGTTGAGGATTGACAATAGATCTGTAAATTAGACAGATTTACTTCTCAATGTTATATATGTTTTGTTTGAGCCCATGTCCATATCCATGTGTAATATAGTACATTGTCTTTTTTAGAGATGTCCAAAAGACAACCTATATAACCATCTAGCACAAAATTTTACTATAAAATTCAAAGAAATGCAACTAAAAACGATTGAATGTACATTAGAGAATGCAGCACGAAAAAATGAGACATTTCAAAAGTCATTATTCATTCACATGAGTAAAACTTTGGGCATACCGCTTTGTCCTTTAGTTACTAGGTTCCAATTCACAGCTCGATGCTCAACAGCACTTAGCAAGTCAAGGAAAAAAATTCCACTTGAAAGGCTTCTATCCTGCAAATTCGGGAAAGAGGATTGGCCTATGATTGTTCTATGTAATAAAAAGTAATACAAGAAATATTGTTAAAGTTCTATCATAAGCATAAGAAGACAAAGTCTGAAATCAAACTAGTGTAAAGATAATCAATCCAACATTTTTTGTTGGCATTTCTTTCTATCTGCTTATTGCAGAATGCAAAACTGAGAGCTATGTTTTTTTCTGCAATATGTGATCAAATGTACAATGCTACTAAATTTAGCTAAATAGTCATCAAAAGAAGGAATATAGTTTGTACTTCCCAAATATTTATTGGAACCTAAGAAAAGAAAATCATAACATAAAACCAATATTCCTGTAAGTACTAATAGATGTACATAACTATAATTAAGATTTAAAAGCTTTAATGAATTAGTAGCATGAGGAGAAATTCTAATAAAACCATAAACATGAAAAAAAGAGATTCAGTTGTTAACATCAGAGGGAGATTCTAATAAAACCACAACCAAGAAGCAGAGAGCTTTAATTATTAACAGCAAAGAAGTTGTGTAAGCTTCTCTTTTTCTATTTAAGGTTATCATTCTATTTGAGGCCTTTATGCTATGATCGGGAACAAGTACACCGAATGTCAACAGAGCTTTACAATTGGGAAATGTGGGATACCTTAAAGCTGTCCAGTCGTGAGTACCTTCCAGAATCCTTTACTTTATTGTTAGCCCAGTTCAATATATCAATGTCTTTTATCTCCTTTTCACGAGAATGGAATCTCAAATTTTTCAAAAGTTGGAGGATGTTGTATCTCATCAATTGCCACAGAAAAGCTGGAACAGAAGTATAAACAGATTTAGTAGAATTTCAAATCACAAATATATATTTTAGATGCTAATAAGCCACTTAAAGAAAAACTTCAATTGGTCCCATGATCAAGCTCTACTTTAAAAAATTAGTTTGATATGCATAATTTAATTTTAATGGCCACTCATATCTATTTTTAGGAAATCTGCAGATGTCTTACCCAATATGAGTTTCTTGTTCCCTTGTACAATGTCATGTCCAGCAATATTAACCAGGGAAAATTTCAATTGTTTCCCAATTTTGACTACCTGATTACAGTTCTCTACTTTCTTGAATGGCATTTTTATTGGAGGTTTGTTTGCAGACTTCCAACAAACTATTCCTGGAGAGACCTTGTCAAGGACCTCTAGAAGGAGCCATCTGCATGTTAAATTATAAATATGCCATTAGGAATGCCAGCTCCAAATCTCTTAAAAACAATATTTAACAACTAGCAATAAGAACTATAAATTTTTTACCCATTTTTAAGATCTTCAAATACATTATTTATATTTGAAATTCCAAGACTGTTGATCCATAATCGAAATGCTTTTTCCTCCCTTGAAACTTGTGGATCATCAGAATTTGCTTCAAGAAATGTGACCTGCTTCATCTGTGATGATAATCCATTCCTGTAGAAAATAAATTAGATCTAGCTCTGCATAAGGTGTAGATGAATATTTGCATTTGTGGGTCTCTCAAAGGTCAAAGACCCACCAAATACTACACATGTAAATAAACATTTAATTCATACAGCTGCAATACACAGCCCAGAAAGTTAAATTACATTAACACTGATGTTTCATATGGAATAGGAATATATTAGACAAAATTAATAGTTTTCCAAATTCTATTATTTAAGTTTCTGAGAATGTTGTAAGTTGTATAAAACAAAATTGTCCATTTTGTCATAAAAATTTGCATAAGGTGAACAACAAAGAAAGGAACATAAAGTGAATGTTATTTCTTAATTTATCTTGACATGCATTCAACAAGCTGTGGATACAGCATTTTTCATAATTAATGAGGGTATTAAGTATATATAGAATACTTAGTAAGCCACATTTCTCGAATGAAACACTCGTATACTCTTGAGAAAAATAAGTCTACTTGTACCTAGTAGAAATCTGTCCTAGTTTGATGTACAAACATTATATCACAGGACAACAAATAAATGTTGAAGTGATGACCCATATTTACCATTATCGGCTCGATCAATTAGTCACTAAAAATTCAAGTTGATAGAAGGTTTTAGTGGAGGATGAATTAAGATTTATGATACTCAGATTTATTCCTTCTTGATCATTTCTCAAAAGTTTCAGCAATCTATGCTTGTTAGTTTATTTAACTTATCCATTAGAAATCAAATGGTCGAACTAAAATTAAAAACTTCATCAACAAAATATGTTAATAAAAGGTATAACCCTCACTTGAAAGGTGACTATAGAAAAGGTGAAGCCACACATAAAATGTTTTTAACCCATCTGTTTATGGTAACAGGCAATACAGAATATCCTATTGAAAAGAAAATTTGAGGTGTAATGCCATGCCAAATTGGTACCTCTATCAATTATAATATTAAGAACAATGTAAAAAGTTACATGAAGGGGAAAAAAAGAAGAGAGGCATAGTCACCACATTACTCCTCTATGAAAACGATGCATACAACAAATTACATAATAAATAATAACAAGATGGAGAAAATGAAAACTATATATGCCAGAACATCTCAAGTTCCTTTTTCATGTATAAGAAATAGTAGGATTTGGCAGCTAGATGAAGATTGTTCATGGGCCATTCCTATTACCTGGAAAATACTACTGTTTGATTGATTTCAAATGCACATATAAATCTCTGCCTTAGCATCATTTTCTTCATGTACCATTTCTATCATGGTGTAACAAAGTATAGCAACAGTCTACATATATCATTTTATCTCATTCTAGTACATTCACAAGTGAAGAAAATATGCTCAATTGTTTCCTCTTGCTTCCTACATAACACATGATAGATCCATATTGATTTGTTTCCATAAAATGTTATCTTTGGTGCTGGACCTTCTACAGTGGATAAGCCAGAAAAATGTTTGAACTGGGGTTGTCATTCCAAACTTGGCAAACTTATCATGAAAATCCTATTTTCAGTTAATCTCGAATAGATTCAATCTCTTTGGGTGATGGTATAAATTTGGTGATATTGCTGAAAAGATCTAGAACTCCACCCACCACCAATTGCCATAGCCTTGTGCTATACATCCTAAATTTTGGGTTGAAAGGCAAGAAGAAGAAGCAATTATCTTATAAGTGGAACTTGGCTGATGATGTTTTCACTGAGGACAACTATATTAACATCCTTTCCAAGCTAGACATGGATCTTGGTGTTTCTGAGTGTCAACATAAGAACAGATTTAGGTTAACCATTAATGAATTTCACTTTTGAGTTATACTTATTGTTGATAGGTATATGATCTTTGTGTCATTAGATTGAACATTTGGTATTATACCCAATTTTGAAACTCAACTCTCTTTATATTTCATCAGCATATGGCAAAAGATAATTTGCAGTTTTATATGGATATCACATGATTTTTCTTACTTATATTTACTGACTACTTATACATAAAGTTTATATGTTTATGTGTAACTCTCAGTTTGTCAATGGGTTATCTTCATCTCAGTTCATGTTTATATTTCAAATATTCAATTTAACTAATAAAATTAATATTAATTATTCTTAAAGTGGGTCATTTGCTTTATTTTTGAGTCAAACATGTTTATATGGTGTTGATTCTAGGTTTCCATCATAATCTTGTCCTTATCATGTTGGCTTCAAGTAATCTTATCTTTATATGACACTAGTGCCCCTAGGTGGCTACACTTCGATTTTGAAGGCTAGAAGGCATGGCTCTTGTACTAGATTTGGTTGTCAATTTAAGAAACTGTTACTGAATGCAACTGACTATGTAAGAAAAGGATGAGCATGTAAGCAGAGTTTTAGTCTCAGAACTAGCATCTAAGCAGCCATTTATAGCTTCCTCCTTTATCAAGTTGACTTTGTCGCAAAGATACATGTTCTCCAGCATTTCCAAACATCTAACATGAATGGGTTCACTCTGGCAAGCTGGGGATTGGATATGAGCTAGATTAAGTTGTCAATTTAAGGAAGTTGTTATTGAATGAAGTTGAATATGTAAGAAAGATATAAGTAACAATAATTTTTTATAGTTTCAGATGTAGCATTTAAGCAAGCATTTATGGATTCCTCCTTAAGTTGCCTTTATTTCATAAAGATACATGTTGTCCAACATTTGCAAATATCCAACATGACAGGTTAACTCTGGCAAGCTGGGATTTGTTATATGAAAGAAAACTAATTCAGGCAGTGCTATAATTTCAGATAGACATGATATTTCTAGACATCCATTTAGCACTAGTAGTGCTTAGGTCAATACCTGAGACATTATTTGCAAAAAGTCAACCAACCGATCAAGTAGATAAAAATTTGAGTGCAAAACCATCTGCATACATAGTAATTAGGGACAATTGTAGAGTATACTTATTAGCAGTAAAAGGTGAGCTTCTGTTTGTGTAAAAAATCCTCAAGATCACACTAGTTAATGATTGTGCTCCCCACTTGTGCTCTTTCTATAATTATAATAGCAGGCAATGAAGTCTAAGTATCTACAACATAAATATTCTCAGAAAAAAATGCAACAACTAGCAGAATAAGTTTTGCAGATAAATTTATTTAAATGTACACAATATACCTTCAAAGAGAAGCATGTAAGTAATGTACAAGCATGCTAAGAAAATAATCAAACTAAGCAGCTTAATGAAAATCTTGGCCTCTTCTTTATGTTAGCAATTTTTTCTACATAAAGTTATCTCAAAACGTTTAGATTATAAAAAGGCCAATAACCCTCACCTTTTCTGAAAAATATGTGCAACAAAGGCAAGATTAAGATTTGGTGAACCTTCAACAATGTCTTTAGGGGTCAGATATCTTTTACAACCAATCCTATCTGCATGTTCAAGAACTAATTTTGCTCTTTCAAGAAGATCCTTCACTGTACTTGGATAAGGCTTCCTACTATGTTCAGGAGCCAAAACATTTAGCAAACAAGCATAAGCCTCTCCATCCTGAAATAGAAACAGATGACATGACTGGATTAGCTGTTACTATAACAATGGTACCCATGAGAACAGAATCGACACTAAATCATGTTTTCTGTCACAAACTGAATTCATATCGTCATGAAGAATACAATGAAAATGAACATAAACGGAGTCGAAAGGAGGAAAAGATGGGAAGTTTTGAGATTAGTTATCTTCAAACAAAAGTTTTTTCATTGGAATTTATAATTAAAACATAAAGAATCCTAGGATTGCCTGGTAACTACTTCAGGCTTGATTTAGGTCATTTCATGAATTGGCGTTTAGATGTTCTACATGTGGAATATAAAGAAAAGGCAAACAAATAAAAAAGGAAGAAAAAGAGATGGGAGGGGTTGGTTGGCAGAGTGATGGCAGCACAAAGATGAGGAAGAGGACTGAATAGATTGAATGAATATCTAAAATCTTTATATTGGTTGTACCTTCACATCTGATGAAAAGTTGGTTATCAACCTCCTGAAGCCACCTTTCTTGAGCTGAAAGTTCATCCACCTAAGTAAAATCTTCTCGGGTGGCAGACTCATCAGCTCTTCAACATCCTGCGAATCCAAATGAACTTAAAAATAGTTTAGAGTTTTACCTTGGTGAAAACCTTTCAACCGCTACTAATCTTAAGATGTAATAGCTATAAGAAAAAGAAATATCAAATACCTTGCTGTCATCAACCAACTCTACAAGCTGAGGAGTATTCTTCAGGTTAACATCTGCTAGAAGTTGAATCTGATAGTGATATTATCAGAAACACAGGTTAAGATCCATTTTCCATTATAGCAGTTGGGAATTCTCCCGGTGATCACTAGAAGACAACAAAATAGATATTGTTTATGTATCAGAATAGAGACATACCTTGATAATTTGAGATATTAGTCCAAGCACAAGGTGAGGCTGAAAAGCATAAACAAACGATAAGTAAATGATTCGCAAAAGCACTTTGAATTAAAGATAACGGCAGAAGGTTAAAGAAGATAATAATTTCAGTATGTTATAGGCTACAAAGTAATAATAATGATTCAAGCCCTTAGCACAAAATGAGCATAATGATGCAAATAAATTAATGTCAATTGCAAAACCCTTTTAGTTTCAATGCAAGTCTGTTTGTGAACTTGAGTTTGTTTGCACATAGAGAAAATGAATATGTCAATATTTGCCACTATCTCATCCACATGATATTTCATGTAATAGTGGACAACTTTATCTAATTTAGTATTTTCTAAGATTTTCCTATATACTACTGCATAGTAAGCCCTAATAGAAGATATAATGTACGATCAAGTATTAGCCACTACAGTGAGGTCAAATATGGTTAACCAATTATGAATAATAAAAATCCAACCAAATGATAGAAGTGGCATCATTGGAAGAAAATTGGATCAAAATATATGGTCAACAACTAAAGTGAAAGGTATTCTGAATCTCAAACAAATTAGACCAACTTCATGATGCTTAAGAACTCCAATATTCAGAAATAATTTTCAACTTCATGCCTAAAAAGTTTGGAAGTATCAAAAAGTCAATGTGTTTAGACATGCTAAACATTTGTACAAGCAAGTGCTTGCGAGACTCAATAGAGTAGTACCTTTCTGACAGCCATTATCATCTCACTTCTATGCCCGACAAGTTTAATTAGCAACATTATAGGACTATGACACCGAGGGAGGTGCCCGTTTTACATCTCCTAAGCAATGATTTAAGAAGAATTTATGAAAAGATCAAGAACTAAAATCCTAATAGAAAATTACATGGCACACAAATAAAACAGCTTAATTTGCTTTTATATATATATATATATATATATATATATTCATCAGTGTAGAATGCTCCTGAAAGTGTTACTCTTTCACTTAAGACGCACAAGACTGCTATTTGCTTTTTGCATGAGAGATCGTAGGATCCTAACCAACCACCATCTCCTCTTAAAGGAAATAGCAAGTGTCATATGTCAGTGGCCAAAGCAAATGCACCAAATGTTAATGATACTCTTTCACCAAGAGACTGCTGCCATAATAGAAGCAAGCAGAGGCAATACAAGAGTCAAAGTCGAGTATTTCCTGAAAATTGAAACCATGGGAAACTTTAAATCATGTTGATAATCATTTTCCGATCTCAGATTCAAGTAATAGCAGTTTATGCAACAACAAAGATGCTAAGGTCCTCTTGCTCCTATGAGAACAGTAGGAAAATAATGATCAGAGATACCTTCACAATTAACCAAGGAGGCATTTCTTGAATTATACCAGTAATAAGCAGACAACAAAACATAAGATTCATGACAACTATGAGTAATTCCATTTTGAACTTTTGAAGGAAAAACAAGGGCCAAAGCATACTTCAGTGGAACATAAGAACATCTAAAGCTGATTTGAACCAACGGTACTGACAATCAAGAGATACTAACCCTCCCTTCAGCTAGGTCCTGCGTTCCAATATTAACCACGGTACACCCAATGGCCTTGGCTGAATTAAGAAACAGCATAAGGTTCTCGTTCTTTTCCCACAGGTTCAGCACTCTCTTCGTGTTGATCACCCGCTCGTCGATGGTCCCGGGGACAGCCAAATTGATGAGTTTACTTCACAGGCAGAACAAAAACATCAAACTTCCTCCCTAATCGACAGACTTCAAGAATAGCCAACGATAAAGATAACAAGGAGGGAACCGAGGATCACCAGAGGAGAACGCCATCCTTGGCTATCTCGAACAGATCATCGGTCGTCGGATCGATGGGAAGGTACTTCTTGAGGAAGGGATCCTCGCCAAGGTAGTTATTGATATGGGAGACGTAGGAGGCTTTCTCGGACTCACTGATGGTGTGGAGCAGAGTGGTGGTGGCGGCCTTGAGGAAGGCCGATGATGAGTTCTTGGCACCAACCCGCCCTTGCATCTTCAGATACACCTTCAGGAGCACACACAGATCCATCTTCGTAAATCGATCAAAGAAATTACTAGAATGCATATCCGCCGAAAGAAGAAGAGCGAAACAAATAAATAGAGTAGAAACAGACCCGAAGGAAGAGCTCGAAGTCGACATGATGGTCGAGGTCGGGATAGGACTCTCTCAGGAAG